>VZTU01011920.1:5919-22222 GCA_013400835.1 Zapornia atra | reverse complement strand
CTCGCGCTGAAGTTATTTGGCTTCTGCACACCACGCTCCTCCGCGCGCCGCGAATCGGTTCTCCTCGTAACACGAAGCCAGCGCAGGCAGTTTAAGCCGTTATTAATAGATACACTTGATCTGAGGAAGTAAAACGCTTAATGTTTTGTTAAATGAGGTGTGCTCTGCAAACAGCCCTACGCGGGGAGAAGGTTAAGATGCTACCCCCGCGTTCCAAATTAACGAGCACGAGGCTACCGCTAATGAAGTGCTGCTTGTCCGTCCCCCCCCTCGCCAGCATTCAGGGCCTGATTCTGGATAGGAACGCCTCTGCTGAAGGAATGACACCTAAGGATGTTCCCGGGCTTAATTGGTTGTGGGATCAGGCCCTCTGTTCCAGGGACTGGGGTACTGGGTGATGTGCCCAAGGCTGTGCAGCACAGCAGTGTCAGAGGAGAGGCTCGCACTGCAGGGTCCCAAATAGCTGCCTAAAGGTGACAAGTAGTTTATAAATGGCCAAAAGTCCCTGTTTTCCCTCAAAGCCCAACCAGGGATGCCACCCCCCCTCTCCCAGCCAGCCCCAAGATGCTCTGCAGGCATCCTGGCTGCCAGCCCCTTGCTGCAGTAAATCACTCCTGCCTGCGTTCCCCTTAAAAACACAGGAATATTTTGTTCACCCTGACATCACTGTCCACTCCTGGGTGCTAAAAAGCACTTGACTTGGCTGGCAGGAGTTCAGCCTCGTGCTTTTATATGTGCCACTCAGCAATGAGAGGACTTTTCCTTTCTACTCTTGCTGGCCCTGGCTATTTTTAACACCCCTCCCCTCCTTACTCCCCTGTTCAGCGATGCTGTTAATCCTGTCATTACCGTGACCCAAGAAGTGAGTGTTATATGCAAATAGATGCTGATTAAAAGGCTCATGAGAAGGGGTCACAGGGTATTTCAACACACCCTCAATGGCAGTTTAATGCCAGATGCACAAATGTGTGCACACACACACACACCCCCGTTGCAAAATTAGCCCACGTCTGACTGAGACAGGGAGGTCTAGACTCCCTGCTAAATATACCCGGCTGCCAGCACGGGAGGTGGTCCATGCCACAGGAAGGTGATCCCCTGGATGTGAGCAGGGGCACGTGAAGCCAGGCTTCCCCCCCCCGCACCGACAGCACAAAAATATTACAGGGTTGCTAATGAGCGGAGAGGGAAAGCGAGCCAGGGCTGTGACAACATGACCCAGGACGAGTCCTTGGGGAAAACAATCCCAGCCCGTGCCACTCCCCTGGTCTCCAAACCTTCTCCTGTTCTGCCTGAGGGATGCCAGGGGATCGGGAAGCTGTTGTTCATAGCAAAGTAGTGCTTTTAAGGAGGGGGTCCAGCTGGTACCAGAAGGGCAAAGGGGCACAGAAAGACTGAAGAGCAATGAGTGGGGATTTGGAGGTTGAAGCCACCTGAGCAGTTGCAGATAGCCAGCCAGGTGGCAAAGCCAGCCCTGAGTTCAGGGGGAGAATTGAAGTGGGAAAAGACCACCCAGGTTGACCTCCAATTAACTTCCACTGTGGCTGCTGGTGGATAGGGCCCTCAAGGCAGGGTGTCCTTTACACAGGGGATTAATTTTACACAAGGACCCCAAGTCAGATCCCTCCCACCCACTCTGGGTCAGTACAACCCTACCCTGGGCAGACAAGCTGTGGCTTTTTCTGTGGCTCCCTGCTCTTCCCATGGTATCCGCGATGGAGGCCCCATCCGTGGAGACACTCAAGGTCAGGCCTGATGGGGCTCTGAGTGACCTGATCTAGTGAAGATCTCCCTGCTCCTTGCAGGGGAAGGCGGACTAGATGACCTTTAAAGGTCCCTTCCAACCTCACACATTCCATGATTCGATGATTCTGTATCACCGCAACCCGGCTGAGAAACCTCATGTGATTCCTGCAGCATGGATGTGCTGGCCCAATGATGCTGAGGGTCACCTGCAGGAGCCCAGCAGGGTCCCCACCTGCAGAGAGCTCCGGAGAAGGTCCCAAACCTTTCTTCCAGCCCCAGGTTAACTCCACACGGAAGGAAGCCTTTCATCGCTCCCTCCACACCTGGTCACTTCCATACAGTTTAGCATCCCCCCCCAGACCATCTTCAATCACGTTTATTCCCCAGGGAGGTGGGGCGGGAGGGCTGGCAGGAGGTTGTGTCACCCAAAGCCTCAGGCTGGTGGCAAAGCCTCCAGTCACAAGATGCTGAGGTCTATTCTCAGACTTCTTCTGTGACCTTGAGGAAAGGAGCCACGAGCCTGAGGGCAGCAGGAGCCGGGGACACTCTGCTGGCATCCGTCCCTGTGCTTAAATGGCAGCAGAGCCCCATGCGCTTTCTCTCTCCTATACAAGGCATCGGCAGGGAGAGCAGCTCCCAGTGCCAAAACCCCAGCAGGGTTTGTACCTCGCTGGCCTTTACCAAGTGCCATGCATCCCTGCAAGGACACGCCGGTGTGCCCACTTGCATCCTCTTGGCCATTAATACAAGGTCCACATTTTTCCACGTCACAGCCACGAGACTGGAAACAGGTAGGAGTGCCTTAAAGAAACAAAAATAAACTAAAGAATGGTGTTAGGCAGAGAAGAAAAAAAACCCCACAGAACAACCTCCCCACACACTTTCCCAGAGCACACGAATGAGTTATATGGGGTTGGGCAGGCAGGAGCTGGCTAATTCTTTTATTTTTAAATTTTTTTTCCCCTCCTAAACACCAGGCACCGCTGCCCTCCCAGCCTAAACACCCACGTCTGTCCCAAACTGCTGCCTGTGATTTAACCAGCCAGTTAACCCAAGACGTGCTGCCACATCACAGCCCAGTGACCGTCTGACCCTCGTCGTATCGTGTGCCCGTTATCATCTGACCCACCCCCCCCAGCCCGCTGGAGTTATAAATACAACCACAATAGAGCCTTAACTGGATTATAATTAGACAATGAGCCCAGGAGGATGGAAACAATGAACTATAAAAGTCCGTCTATCCTCCCAGCTAGGACCTACACACACGGGAAGCACTGGAATGGACGAGTTACCAGGACCTGTAACAGAAAAGCTACAAATTTTCCCCAAATTGGATTCGGAGCATCCCCTAACGGCTCACGCTCCCGCCACCAAATATTACATGGCCCTGGTCACGGGAAACCTGAGAAGCCTGGAGGCCCTCACCGACCGATACTACCAAGATGTCAACTTGGTGTTTGAGATCAGTAAAAATGAGCTGGAGTGGCAGGTGAAGAGCCAAGCGTCTTACGGACTCTCAGGTACTTTTACTTTAAACACCAGTCTTGAGAACAACAAAAAAAAACTTAAAAGAAAGGAAAGGAAAAAAAAAAAAAGGAAAACCCAAAAGCCACCTGTATTTACTAACCCTAAATGCAGTGCTGAAGTGCCTAATGCAGCTTTTACAGAGCCTGCTCCAGAGGAGAGTCAACTCTGATTAGCTGGTGATGCCCCACAGCCCTAGCCATAAATATTCGGCTCTTCCCTTTATTATTTCCTTCTCTCCTGCACATACTAACCCACTGGAGGGGGAAGTGCATGTCTCTATGGGATTTGTTTCAGGTTGGGCTGGGGGAGAGCTTAGGAATGCTCGTGAAAAGGCTCGCAGCCCAAATTCAGCACGGTGAGACTTAGGAAGAGCAGCCTGCTCCTTCCTGGGAAGGATGGGATGCTCCCAGCACAGTGGTACCTGGTACGCTACCCCAGGATGCTCCCCTCATGGTCCCAAACGCTCACCGGGTGCTGATGGCGCTGGAGCTGCTGGGAAATGTCTTTTCCTTTGCTCCAGCGAAATCTGAACCTCGTGCCACCCGTGTGCAGCCTGATGCAGGCGGGGCATTCGCAAGCTGCCTTTTGGCTCCTGCTAGCCAGGCCGTGCAGGCAGGGTATCCGTTTACCCACCTCCTACCATAGCGAAACCCCGCTCCTGGCTGTGCGTATGCTGCAGTGGTGGGGGGGAGGAACTTTGCTCCCCCTCTTGCCAAGAGTGCTTGGAGCAACCACCGCCGGTACCCAGGCTCTCCAAAGCTCCAAAATTTGCTGGGGAGGTAATAGTGGAATGGAAATTGCATCACATTGGCGTTGTTTCTTCACAAGGCTTGAGCACGGGGTTGGGGGGGGGGAGAAACACATGACATGACACACAACAGGAGCCATCAGTGCCACTGCCTCCTCCCCACAGGGCTGTGGTCGCTGGAATACAAGCGGGAGCTGACCACCCCGCTGTGCCTCGCTGCTCGATGGGGTCACACCGCCTGCCTGCGCCACCTCCTCCGTCGACGGGCCGACCCCGACCTGGCGCCAGGGAGGCGTGGGCCCCTGCATGAAGCGTGTCTGGGAGGGCACACTGACTGTGTTGAGCTGCTGCTGGAGTACAAAGCTGATCCCAACCTGCGGAACGACGAGGGCCTGGCCCCGCTGCACCTCTGTACCACTCAGGATTCCCTAGGGTAAGGAGAGGGTCCCCCATCTGCATCCCCCACCTCCCCAGTAACCTCGCTCTGCAGTCTGTGCGCAGAGACCCCAGCGCTTTCGCCTCCGTGGGGTACAAAAAAAGAAGATGGCACGATGGTCACCAAGGCTTCCCACACACTACTACATCTCTGGGCTGCATGAGCTGTGGTGGCGATGCTCAGCATAGCCAAAAGGAGATGGTTTGGGGTCAGGCACATTGCACAGCCTGGGTCTCCTCCCCATGGAGGGGTACAGCCCAGCTCAGCTCCCCATGCTTTTCCTTCCTCTGCTTTTCTGATGATTTCTCTCCAAGATCGCTACACCCTGCATCCCAGGTCTGACACGTTTTCCCCACAGGAGATGCTCAGGATGGGTTCCACTCACGGGCCACATGGGTCACCCTGACCTCCTGTGCTACTCAGCCTCATGCTGATCCTATTCGCCAGGGATGCCAGGACTGACCAGGGTGCCCACTCCTCCTAAAATCCCAACAAAGGGATGGCGTCTACAGGGTGAGGAGCAATCCTCCCACCTCCTCACCCCACTCAAAGCCACGTACATATCCACCTTGGCTTGTGGTTGGGGTTAAGGCTTGTCCGCATGCCTCTGGTCCCTTCTCACCCTGGATCACCTTCAGCACTGCAGAAATGAGCCCAAATGGTGCCTTGCAACGTAAACTTTTCCTGCACGTGTGTACATCTTGGTAGGACTTTAAATGCCTGAGTCATCAGACTGAGAAATTGGGATTCTTACTACTTCTTTTATAAAAAAAACCCCAACCCTCAACCCCATGACATCCTGATGAAGCTGCTTAGAGCTGTAGCTAATTTAATTGCCTGCCAGCTTCAGTGAAAAGCCACCCTGGCTTAAATCCTCTCCCTTTTAGGCAGACAGCAAGCTTAACTAGAAGTAGGTGGTGACGGCAATGTTCCCGCCACGGATCCGATGCATCATGGGCCCAGTGTCAGGGAGAGAGCTCTGCCTAAAAAAAGCAGCCAAAAAAAAGTTTTGCTGATGTAAATATCTAGAGCTCGACTTATAAATAAGAGTCTCTGCACAACGACAACCCCCCAGGTATTAATCAAATTTTGGCTCAGTCAAAAATCTGGGGATTAATCAAAATGCAGCCTTAGTGAGACAGAGGGCTGGAAGGAGCGGGATGGGAAAGGGAGGATGCTACAAGCAGCCCTCATCATTAACGAGGAGCTGGTTTTAATTCCTCCACCCGGGCTCTCTTTTGACCTTAAAGCCTTCAGTCTCCAAACCCCAAACCAGCCTAAAACCCCAGGGACTGTTATTTTAGGCTTCACTGACTTGCTCTCCCACCCTAGAGATGGGGTACATAGACCAACCTGGTGAGTGGAGAGGACCCTAGAGGTCCAGGTGTCCTGGGTTTGGCCAGGTGCTTCCCAGCCTGGATAAAAAAATAATATAGATATTTTAAAAAAAAAGAGCTGATGTCACCGATTTACATGTTATTTCTCCCAGAAAGATGGAGGGGGATGGCAGGTGAGACAGCAAATGGCGATGCAGGGATCAGGCAGACACAACGCGGAAACAGCTGAGTTATAAGCCCTTGAATATTGGGGCTTTATAATGGAAATGCCTAGAGACCCTTAACTACGCTACCCAGCGCTACGGGGGCTTCTACAATAACTAAGCCAACTCCCTTGAAAGATCAAAAATTAATAGACATTTCAGACAGGTTTTGAGGTTTCGACCACTGCTTTTCAATGGCAAAGACTTTGCTAAAGTTAGAGACTGAGGAGGTCAAGCTTTAGGTAACACAAACATTTCCTCTTTGATTAGGGGGAGACTACTTTACCTCGCCTTTTTCTTTTATTTTTTTATTTTTTTTTTATTGAGTAGTAGATTTTAGGTCATCCTTAATTTTTTACTGACAATAAAGAGCAGGTCATTGACCTACATAGAGAGCTATTTTATTTTTCTCCCTCTCGATAACAATGGCCAGAACACCTATGTGCCGGGTTCTTCTGTATTCCCATATACTCGGCAATTCACCATGGGGGCAGGACTTAAAACCTTTGAGCCTCTCAGTGACTGGGATAAAAAAAAATTATCTGGGCTTCCTTCCAGCCATTTGAGCTTCAGAATCCATGAGATTTCAACAAAAAGGATATCAGAGCTTTAATCTAGGAGCTTTTTGAAGAGATGGAAAAAAAAAAGTTCCAGTAAAGTTCAGTCTTACCTTCTTCACTTTAGGAGCTGTTCATGCCAACGTCGGCCTATTTAGTAGAGTTCCTCTCCTTGACCTCTTTTTTACAGCAGAGATAATTAACATGGTGGGGTAAGATGAGTCTCTAAATTCACTGCACTCTCTCCCTGGCGCTCTCCCGTTTCCCTCTTAAAGCCGGGATGATTAAAGGAGTCTGCCTTTATTGGCACCCCGAAAAAAAATAAAATAAAAATAATTGAGGGGGAGAGGAAGAGTCTCAACTCTCCAGCAGCGCTGGGGGGGAAGAGCAGGCGCGGGGCGGCGGGAAGGCACGTCGGATGCGGGATGTAATTCCTGCCTCCCATTGCGGTACCCGCAGCAGAAGGGATGGCGAACACTAGCCCATTTGTAGAGTCTTCCTTCAGATCTCTGAGTCTGAAGAAGCTCTCTGAAGATCCCCCTGTTTCTCTTGCAACCAGGGAGAGCCTACCTGGAGAGAAATCCCCCGGGGCTTGCCTTCCCTGGTGGGAAGAGGGCTTAGTGGAGCAGAGGGATGACAAGGGATGTCACCCCACCTTTGTGCAACTTGGGCTTAGGGCTGAGCGATGCCCTTGTGTTCACTTCTTCAATCTTTCACTCCACCCCGGGAGCAGAAACCAGAGTTGTCTTCTGGCTCCCACCCTCCAGCAGCAGAGGATGGGAGATAAACTGCGAGATGAGCCCATGCAAGAGGAGACTCAGTGTCTGAGGGGCCCTGTGCAAGAAGCGACGGGGTAAGGAGCGAGTGCAACAGCAGCCAGCTCAGGGAGACGGGCTGGGTTTCGCGCATAGGATGTCAGCTGGGGATAACTCATCGCAGAGGAATTAGTGGAAATCTGGAGCGAAGCAGGAAGGTGTGTACCTACAATGGCAAGGCTGTTGAGATAGCAAGGCTTCCAGAGGCCAGGGAGATGGGCGCTAAGCTGCCCTGGCTGGACCCGGCCCCATGGTACCTTCCAGCGTTGGCCCAACACGCTGCGCTTTTGGCTGTGGGACGAAAGTGTTATTAAACTAAAAAGAGACAGCAAGTTTTAAATTCCAGCATTTAGCATCATCTAGTGCTAAGCCTCATCCTCTGCTCTGTTTAGCCTTGCTAAGCTGCCAGACTCTGAGCCTTTGGAGCCATCGCTTCTGAAAGTCATCCCTGCTGTGGGGCTTGACCAGCTCCAAAAGCAGACACTGAGTGTAACCCAAACCCTGCTCTTCAGAGAAGCTGCTCCCTAAGTTTCTGGGACAACATGAGGGCTCACACACATCCACCTCCACAGCTCTGGAAGTTTTGGCAAGGAGATGGTGCAGAAAACGATGCTTCTGGGCTGGAAAACATGCTCCTGCACTGACTCTCTCCCAGTCACAGTGGCACCAGTGGGCTTGCAGTGCCTGAAAAGATGTTCATCTTTTAAAGGAAAACAGGTTTCCTTTCTTCTCCTTTTAAGAAATTAATAAGTATAATCCTTGCATTCAGAGCCAGGCTTGGGGAAGGCTGTTTTCCCCCAAGTGGAATTAATCCCACAATAAATCACAGACAGATCAGGAGATGGTCAGTCAGCTGCCGTGAGAAACAACCAAGCAAAGGACCAAAGGATGGGAAAGCCTTACTCCAGCTCCAGGGAAGGGGGAAAAATCCAAACACTATATTTTCCTTAAGAAAGCTGAAGTCCTGAGCAGGTTTCTAGGACAGGAATTTTCCTCCAGCCTCCGCTGCCCCAACCTCCTGCTCCTCCTGCTGGTAATTCACCGCATCCCATTTCAAGCTACATCCAGCATCTTTCCCAGCCTGGGCAATTTTCATCCCAAACCGAGCAGCATCCTGCCGGGATGCTGGGAGCCGCCACCAGCAGGAACCACCCTGGCAGTGAGTGGGCAGGCGAAGGCAATGGGCACATCCTACTCGACGCTGCAGCAACATCCACCCCCGACTCTATTAACGGGTGAGAAAGGAAAATAAAACCCGAATCTTTTCATCCTGTTGATTTCAGGCAGGACCCCAGCACAAGGCAAATCTGTAGCACTGATCCCAGTTAGCCCAAATCAGCGTGATTTTTGTCCTAATGAGCGACTTGTCCAAGCAAAGAGACATTCAGGTGCGTTACCTGCCACCCACAGATGAGTTAGGAAGGGTTCAGGATTGAGCTTAAACTAGTCCAAGTCAGGCATAGCTGTGCATGAGGGCGGCTCTTTGAGGCTGTGCTCCAGGGGCACCAGCTCCAGGAGATGTTTGGCTGGGTGGATAAGAAACTGTTCTGCTTTGCTTTGCCACCCCTGTGCCTGCGTTTCTGCCACTCTAAAGTGGAGAGGAGCCCCCCAAAAAGCAGCAAGCAATCACTGAGCTTTATTTAATGGGATTTTACAGTAATCTGAGGGTAACAGGGTGTTAACATGGAAAAACAACCAATCCCACCCAGCCAAGAAGCCAGAAATTCTGGTGAAGCGTTAGAGCATATGAGCTCATCAGCAAGAGATTAGAGGCTAAAATAAGAGCAAATAGCCAGGAAACATGAATGGCATCTGCTCAGCACCTGCTGATGCCTCATACCTTCAAACAGGAGACACGTGCCCCTTGCAGGGGCCCACCATTCCCATTAACCAGAGGTCACCCCTTATTTATAGCCCCTCAATAACGTTCCCTCTTTGTCGAGGGAGGGGAAAAAATTAAAATATTAAAAAAAAACATAAACCAACTCGTGTTTCTGCCAACAAGTTCAACTTGATGGAAAATAAGAACCACCCTTCAGCAAAATAGCATCTGGAAAGGGTGGCATTTCCAGCCTGGCATCTCTAGAAGGATATTTGGGATGTCTAGGATGAATTGGACTCCCATCCCGCTCCTGATAAGGGACAAAAACGCTGTGACAGAGTGAGGATGCTGGGCTAGAGGGGCCAGGTCCAGCTCTGGGCTTCGCCAGGCAGCCCACAAGGTACCACCCTTTACCTGAACATTAAGGGCTGGAGAATATTCCCTCCACCTTCCTTGTGCAGATGTAAATCTTCAGCCTGGGCTCTCTCGATACGCAGCACTTGCCAAAAACCAGCGTGGTGTTTGGTCTCAGGGGCTACAGGCACAGCCTCCTCCCTGCCTGGGAGGGAGCAGAGATGCTTTGCTATCTACTAAAAAAAACCCCAAACCCAACAAAAAAAACCAACCCAAACCAGCAAATGGGATTTTTCTCCTGGTCCAGGCTGCCAGCATGATTTGCAACCAAGTCAGAAATACTTTTTCCCCCTTCAGTCCTGTCACACTATTCCAAACGCATTATTTTAGGGTGCCAGAGCTAACCACGATGTTAAGCTTAAACCAACCCAGAGAGGTGCCAAGAGAGTCATCATAAGTAGGGTTACAAATTCCCTGCTGTCAAGGACAGACAAGACCATAAACGTGACTGAGTTGTGGTGTGATTTGAGCCAACAAGGTTTCACTGACCAGAAGCAGGCAGCAAGCGCCAAAAAAACCCCCTCAGCGAGATGAGATGTTGCTTGAGAAAGGGACTCAGCACATTTCAGAGTAAAAGGAGAACTGGAAAGTAAAGATCTGAAGATTTTGGAGTTGGCACAATCCCACACTCAATCCGCTCACCCACAACTGTGTCCGCAGCAGGGAACATCCGTGGTGGGTGCCCCCAGGGAGGTCCAATGAAGGCTGGCAGCATCTGGGAGCATCATGCCAGTGAAGGCTGCAGAGACAGCCTGTCCCACAGGTCCTTCTGGAATTCATGGAAAATTCAGGCTCAAAATGCATGAGAGAAGCTGCCCAAGGAGGTATTTACAGATCCTGCAATGCCAAGGGCAGCGAACATCTTGTCATCTCCTATCAGACCGTGGGGAAGGCAATGCTGCAGGTCCAGAAGGATTCAAGAGGCATTATTATTAATTATTATTTTTATCTTCCCCACACGTGTTAGCATTCATCCGGATCGGGCCAAAGAAGCAATGCCCCTGCACTATCCTTGCTCCCTGGAGTTCCTCTACCTCCCCATCCTTCCTGCCAGAGGGGTGAGTCTAGGGCTCTGCTCCTCCACAGCTTCCCCCTGTTTCGCTTCTGCGCCAGCCCAGGAACCTGCTTAGGGCTCGGGGGGACACCTGACCTAAAAGAAAAGAGGAAAATGAAGCAGGTGAAGTGGGGTGGTTAAAGGTTGATACACCTCCCTGGACTCCAGCCACCTACCTCTTGAAGGACTGTTCTTCCCACCTCCCCAGCAGCATCTCTTAGGAAACGTGAGCTGGCCACGTTCTCAAGGTCTCACTTGGACAGCACATGAGCCTGGCCCCCCTCCAAAAAAATAACTCCTCAGTGCCGCAGCGGTGAGCTCAGCCCTGCACGCTAACCCAGCTGCTGACAGCCCTGCCAGGGCAGTGACATTGAGCCATGCCAGCCCCAGCGGCTCCCAGCAGGAGATGGAGCAGTCACTTTGATTCACTTAGACTGGCTGATCACATCCATTTACTCACAAACACCAAAAAACCCCACCCCACCCCCATTGGGGCATACTGGGCATCTTTAACCCTGTCCCTTGTCAGAAGGATGAAGGTAGAAAGTGCTGATTGAACCAGCATCCCCTCTTTGGAGCCACAGACAGCAACATGAGAGGGAAGGAGAAGTGATTTAGGTGGGGAGGACTGATTACCTTGATTTATTCCTCCTGGGATCTGCAGGTGCTGCCTCTCCACCATCACGGCTTAAACCACCTGATGAGGTGTTTCTTTTCAGTGCCAGCAGTTCTCCTCTTTGGGCATTGGGACCCTTAATGGGAGAAGTGGAACACGTTTTTATACCCAAGCAAGCCCCCACTGAGCTCTCCTGCTGCACAGGGCTCTTACTGAGGGTTCGTCCCTGTGTCAGCCCCGTCCCAGCACAGATTAAGGTGGAGGCAGCATTGTGGCTGAGAAGCTCAGTGGATGTCAGTCAAGGAGTGGGATTGTATAGATCATCTGTGTAACACCCCAAGGCTGCGCCCACATGGGGAGATGAAATTGCACCTGGCAGATTGATGGCATGAAAGGGCCCATCACCCTGTGGGTCCTTATTGTGGCTGGATGTGCCTTGCACCCCTCGCTAGCTGGGACAGACCCAGCTGGGAGGGTTAATCGTGGGCACCATTCCCAGCACTGCCTGATGGAGACAAGTATCACTGGTGCCTGGTGGGTCCAAGATGGTGGGACCCCAGTGGGTCATAGAATCATTAAGGTTAGAAAAGACCTCCAAGATCATCTAGTTCAACCATCCACTCCCATCCCCACCGCCTGTATTACTCACTAACCCGTGTCCCTCAGGACCTCATCCAGCCTTTCCTTGAACACCCCGAGGGACTGTGACTCCACCACCTCCCAGGGCAGCCCGTTCCAATGCCCAACCACTCTTTCAGAGAAGAAATTTCTCCTCATTTCTAACCTGAACCTCCCCTGGTGTAACTCGCAGCCATTCCCTCTTGTTCTATCACTGACTGTCAGCAAGAAGAGGCTGACCCCAGCTTCCCACAACCTCCTCTCAGATAGTTGTAAGGATGACCATCTATAAGTGATACTGGTCAAGGGCAAAAGGGAGACATTGCCCAGACCACCAGTACCATTACTGCAGTGGGCACCAGGGCGTGGGGTCACCCTCGCCAGCCTCTGCTACTCCCTCCCAAAATCCTTGAGTGCCGCCACTCCCACGGACCTCAGCTCCAGCTTGACCCTCATCCCCCCCTCTACCCAATGCATGTCATGGCAGCGTGCCCTTCAACCTCCCCATCTCTCCACAGATGTGCCAAGCTCCTGCTGAGACACAGGGCCACCGTCGACCTCCGGAGCGAGGACGGGGGAGAGACGGCACTGCACGTGGCGGCCAGGCACTGCCTCTGTGACCATGCCCGCCTCTACCTGCGGCACGGGGCGTGCGTTGACGCCCGCAGCGCGCGGGAGGAGACGGCTCTCGGCATCCTCTGCAGCCAAGCACCGAGTCCTGGCGAGAGCTGCCTGCAGTTTTGCCGGCTGCTGGCTGCCCACGGCGCCGACATCGACGCTCGGGATGAGACGCGGAGGAGCCCCTTGCACAAGGCATGCGGGGCCGCCAATGCCAGCCTGGTACGCTTCCTCCTGCGGCGCGGCGCTGACGTCAACGCCATTGACTATGATGGCATCTCCCCGCTGGGCTGCGCGCTGCAGAACGCTGCCTTCAAGAGGGAGCTGCAGCCCCACCTGGCCGTCCAGCTGCTGCTCAACCACGGCTCCCAGAAGATATGGCCCCCCGCCTTCATCAAGGTACCGACCCCAAAACAGCCCCCTGTATAAACCCCTCGCACCTGGGATTTTGCAACTGGGGTCAGGGTGCTTTGGGAAATCAAAAAGCTGGGGGAGATGGGGTGGAAGAATTTAGGTCTGAGCAGGGAGAGGAGACCGTGGCATCGGGGTTGGTGATGCTGCTGGGCACGATGGAAGCAGAAAGCCCTGCACGGCACGGCAGCAGGGAAGAGCAGGCAGGGAGATGGGCAGGACGGAACCAGGATGGGTAAGGGGGGACCGGCAAGGAGGATTTTTTTCCCCTGCCTGGGGATATTGGAGGCAGGCGAGAGCAGCTTGGTGCATGAGCTGTCAGTGCAGCCTTCTTATGGCTCTGCGTTTCATTGATTTTACATCAAACAATAGAGAAAATATTGTCCCGGCCTATCATGCGCAAGCCAAAGATGTAAATAAGAAGCAAGGGCTGCTTCTTGGGGGGGGGGAGGGGTGGTGTGAAATGCCACAGCAAGGTGGGTCTTCCCACTGCTCCACAGATGGAAAAAGATCTCCAAAGCAAAACCTACATCTGCCTTACACCATCATGGGACCATCCCAGCCTGGACAGTGGTGGAGTGGGAAGAGCCCCAGCAGCAGCACGTGGGTGCTCTGCTACTCTGGGACATGCATCTCTGAACCCCTCCTGTTGCCCATGACCAGGTGCTGAAGTCCTGTGCAGCCACACCGGAGATCATTGAAGTTCTTGTCAATTCCTACTCGCAAATCCCCATCTCGGAGAAGTGGGCCGAGGCCGTGCCAGAGGAGGTGTTTCAGGTGAGACGGTGCTGAGCCCCAAGGAGGGGGTTTTACCCACCGAGAGGGGTTTGGTTTTTTTTATTCCCCCCCACCCAAACTTCACTTGGGTGAAAAAACAAAAGGAATAGTCCTCAGAGAGCCACCACACCCCTGATTCATCTCAGCAGCTTTGAATCCACTCCAGCATCCCCAAACCCCCATTCCTGCCCCTGGCCTGCAATAAAACACAGTCCCAACATCTGGAATCCACCCTGGAGCCAAGCCCTGGTCCTACAGGAACCCACACCACTAGTTTGGGTCTTGCCCCTAGAAATGCAACAGGTACAGCCAGCCTGCTCTTGAACCATCTTGGATGGCTGCGTTGTCCCTGCAGGTCTTTGGTTTGCTCAACTGTGAGGGGAGACGGCTGCTGAGATGCAAGCAGAGCTCTTCGGCATGTTCTAGGGGATGGGAGGCACCGGTTTTCATTCTGAGTTAGGGAAAAGCTTGCTGCAGTCATGGCTCCTTAGTCTTGGAAATAAGCAGGTCTCTTCCGCAGCGGCTCTCAGGCTTTCTGCAGGGATGCTGCTGCCAGCAGGCGTGAAAGCATCCTGCCCAGCCAACACCATGGTGAGGCTGCAGCTCCATTTCCATAGGAGAATTCCTCACCCAGCCTTTGCTTGCAGGAGCCACGCCAGGGTGTGGACCCCTAATCCCAGGGGGGCAAAACAAGGGTTTCTTCCCTCCTCCCCTTACATCTCTATCTCGAAAGTTATCTCCAGCTTCTTTGGCTTGATCGGGGGGGGGGGAAAAAAAAAAACCCAACTGATGCTCACATTCCCTCTCCCCCACCCTCTCTCTTTGCAGCAGCACCAGCTCTTCTACGAGTCCTTTTTCCGGCTGGCAGGCACAGTCCGGTGCCTGCAGCATTTATGCCGCTCCGCCATTCGGAAAAAGTTTGGTGGCGAATGCCACTGCCTCATCCCCTTGCTGCCTGTGCCCAAACCTTTGCACGACTACCTGCTGCTGGAGCCTGAGGGAGTCGTGCTCTGAAGGACTGAGAGGACCCCGACCCAGGTCTGCCATCTGCAGCCCTCCCCTTACCTCGTCGTCCCTCGTCGCGTGGCGCGGCAGCATCCATTTCTGTCAGCCGAGCTGAGGAGCGCCGGTGTTCATGATGGATGGTTGTTTTTCAGGGATTTATAACGTAACTAAAATGTGCTTTCGGCTGTAACTTTGTATAGATTTTTTTTTTCCTTCCCCTTTTTCTAATTGTGCTTTAAATAGATTATAAAGAGTAATAAAATGATTAGTAGCTGTTACAAGCGTGCCGCGGATATGAATAATACTCATTATAAAGGAGCTCTGCAAAGCAGCGGGGCTCCTCAGGTGGGCAAAGGCAAGCACGCATAGCAGATGACTAAAATCAGCCCACGTGGGCATCAAATCCCTTTGGATAAACCTCCCTCGTGAGTAGCACCAACAGAACTTGCACAAGAGGTGCAGCGTGGGAGCTGGTAGCAGGACTCAATACCCAGTGGCATTACTACAGACAGGAAAATAGACACCCCCTCTAAAAAAAAAAATCTATTTTCAGATGTAGATGCCACTCAGAAAGAGCTGGTTACTCCACCCAGGGCCAGAGATGAGGGGTGACACAGCCCCTCTGTTTCTCACAACTCCCCAACAGCATCCCCTGTGCCCATCACCGCTCTGGAGCCTGGTATGCGGTGGGACTGGAATGCCAGGTGGCAACACAACGGGAAGGAGTTCGGGCTTTCTTTTCCCAGGGCGACTTGGCAAAAGGTACCAGGAGGAGCAAGGATTGGGTGGGGTTTTGCCCAGACCCTCAGGCTCCCCCACACTGCTTTCTGTTGAAGCAAAGCAAGTGCACACAGTCGCCCCTCGGAAGCACAGCCACCCTCACACCAGCAGCTCTGCCACAGCACTCGCCAAATTGTTCCACTGCTTAATTACACTCACTATTTAAATATACGTATATCTACACACCCCTGCCCCCCAAATCAATCAGCCTTTTGGCATGTTTGGCTGGACATCGCACCAGCACGCATCAGTACCACATGGGGCGACAGGTACAAGGATGCAGGCAGCATCCCTGGCTCCCGGAGCCGGTGCCTGCGGAGCAGGGAGTGCAGAATTAAGGAGGGAAAGGAAATTTCACACACACACCCCCAGCCCCACTTAGCTTCCACCTGCTGCTTCCACAGCCTCCCTCATCTCTTAGGCTGTACACAGCTGTGCAAGGGCACCGCCACATTCCTCATCTTTGTGCTGTCCCACGTGGGAATGCCCCTCCCCAAATCTCCGGGACACCTTGAGAACTGACACTTCATGACTTTAGTGGCTGGTTTACTTTACTTTTTTCTTTTCTTTTTCCCCACTGGTCAGAGCGGGGGAGGGGTGGGGGTGTGTGTGTGAGGGGAATTGAAAGGGATTTAGGGAAAACACATCCTGGCAGAGTCATTGTGTGTTTGACCCAGTCAAATCTAAATTTTGGTGCCTCTAATGAGCCTTTCATCCTTTGAGCAGCGAAGAATTACACTATTTACATCCGTATTAGGTAAGTTTGCATGGAGATAGAGTCCCGCCAGGTGACCGCATCCTCTCCCAAAATCTGTGACC
>VZTU01011918.1:25104-50035 GCA_013400835.1 Zapornia atra | reverse complement strand
AGCCTTCTCTTCTCCAGGCTGACCCAGCCCAGCTCCCTCAGCCTCTCTTTGTAGGGCAGCTGCTCCAGCCCTCTGAGCATCTCCGTGGCTCCTCTGACCCCTCTCCAACAGCCCCACATCTCTCTTGTGTTGGGCCCCAGCTCTGGACACAGGACTCCAGCTGGGGCCTCCCCAGGGCAGAGCAGAGAGGGACAATCCCCTCCCTGTCCCTGCTGCCACCCCTCTGCTGATGGAGCCCAGGATCCCATCGCCCTTCCCAGCTGCCAGAGCCACTGCTGGCTTGTGTTAAACAACAGCATTTACTGTAAAAAAATAAAAATTAAAAAAAGCTACACAAGATCAGCCCACCTTCAGCATCTCCTCTTCTTCTCAGGGCTTTACTCTCAAAGGAGTTCCCCCCACCTCCCCGTTGGTTGCTGATGGGATGGTTTGAGCAGCATCTAAACATGAATCAGCCCTAAAAACCAACAAAACTCTGGCCAAGTTGTTGCTGCTGGAGGAGGCAAAATGACATATTCTGAGGAGCCCGAAAAGATCAAGTTCAAAGTTGGAGTTTGGAGGGGCAAACCCACAAAGCAGGGGAACAGAGAGGCTCTTTGGGTGCCCAGGGATGACTTTGGCTGTATGGCACCAGATAAATCGACTTTTTTACCTGACTTTTGTACAAAGCACCAGAAATCTGCTCTCTGCCTTTCAGTACTTCGGGCACTTCAGTAAAAGGACTGGGTTTTGTCCTGTGCATTGGCTGAAACTTCAGAGGCCCAGAACGATCCCCCGCCTGTCCCACTGGTGTGTGAGCAGGGAACACATAATTAACTTCATTAAGCCCACCAATTGCCTCTGACCCGCCCTGCAGAAGCACCCCATTTAGCTCCCAAATTCCCCTGGGACTCCCTACACCTTTCTACAGCAAAGCCAACCTGGATGTGGCCATAAACACCCATCTGCTGGTGTAACACGAGCACAACCTCACTGTGCAGAGTCACCAGGCTGGAAAAGACAGCGTGAGGGTCTGGAATATCCCCAGAGAAGGAGACTCCACACCCCCTGGGCAGCCTGTCCCAGGGCTCCCTCACCCTCACTGGGAAGAAGTTCTTCCCCACATTGGGGGGGAACTCCCTGTGCTCCAACGTGAGGCCATCACCCATTGTCCTGTCCCCACAGACACTGAGCAGAGGCTGCCCATGTCCCCCTGTGTCCCACCCTTCAGCTATTGATAACCATTGATCAGATCCCCTCTCAGGCTTCTTTGTTATCTCCACTCCCTATGTCAAGGGGACAAGTCCCAGTCCTGAACACGAGGTTGTTCACCCCAGGCTCCACCCTTACACCTCCCTCTTCATCCAACCATACATTCCCCAGCTAATCCTGAGATGCCAGCATCCCTCCCACCCACCCAGCTCACCCTGTCCCAGCATCCAGCTCAGCTTGTACCTATGTGAAAGTGAGGCAGGGATTTTTACTTCCATAATTAGATGCCAGATTGAGAAAGACAACTTACACAGAGAATTCCAGCTCCAGCAACTTTGGATTTTGCTAAGGAATGCACAGCTGGAAGAAGAAAATAATCTTAGAATGAAAAATATGACAGAGATCCCAGGAATAGGTACGCCAGCCCTGCTCTGTGTTCTAGTTTTGTTTCATGATATTCAATATTTGGAATAGAAAATATATTTATTGCATTGATGACAAAGCCATCCCTAGCCAGCTGGGCTGAGCAGCACTGCTGTGATTTAAGAATCACACTGGCTTGTACCTCACTGCCTGAACAGCACCTGCCAAAGCTGAAACTTTCTACATGGAGAGTAATGAAAATCTGGCTACGCCAACTTAAGGCAATTCTCAGTTGTTAAATTCAATTTCCCATCAATAAATCTAATTATCTAATTCAATTTCTGCTCCTTAATAAAACCGGTTTCCTGTGTCATCCCAGCCACAATCCCTGATACCGTGGGCTCAATAGGATTAGGGGCTGTGTACAGCCAATTTCTGCAGGCAGATGGATTTTACATGCAGATGGAGAAACACGAAGTGGTATCAGCAGCTACAGCAGCTTCAGACACCTCTCCTTTTGTAAAAAGACAATAAAATTACTGGGTTTTTTTTTTCCTCTGAGGCTGTGATCGTGCCTGCTCTCATCTGACAAGCCCACGGATGTTCCCTCTTGGGAACTGAATTATCTTAAATAGACCCCAGCCAGAAAAATTAGGAGTGATGTCGAGGTGACCTGACACTCTGCAAACACTGGGAGCCTTGGTCTTGAATGGGGAAATTCCTGTTTGGAAAGTTGCTGCAGAATGTCTCAGTCGGCCCACCAACACTTCAAGGGGTCCTACAGGAACGTGGAGAGGGGCTGCTCACCAGGGAGGGCAGGGACAGGACAGGGGTGATGGCTTTGAGCTGAACGAGGGCAGGGTTAGGTTAGAGGTGAGGAAGGAATTCTTCCCTCTGAGGGTGGGGAGGCCCTGGCACAGGGTGCCCAGAGAGGCTGTGGGAGCCCCTGGATGCCTGGCAGGGTTCAGGCTGGGTTGGATGGGGCTTTGGGCCCCCTAGGCATGGCAGGGGGTTGGAACTTGGAATCTTTGAGGTCCATTCCAACCCAAAGCAGCCTGTGAAGTCTATCCCCTGTCAGGCAATACCATGGCTCCTAGGGAACCAGGAGCAAGGACTTCTCCACCGCTGGACCCAGGATTCGTGCTGCAGCTGGTGACAGCCCGCACAGGGCAGGGCCAGTGGAGGGAAGCAGCTGCCAAGGGCCAGTGAGGGTGTCCCTGCCCATGGCAGGGGGGTGGAACTAGATGGGCTTTGAGGTCCCTTCCAACCCAAAGCTCTCTGTGATTTAACTAACCCCCTCCACCACAGTCCTGGCAGCTGTGAGATGGTTTTTCATATGCCATTTGCCTGCCAGAGCGTTACCCTGCTGAAGCAAAGTCCCTGCTCTGAGCAGGGTCAGCCCCAGCTCCCCTTGCAGCCACATGATGCTCCACCAGCTGCAGAGACACATACAGCAAGAGAAGGACAGATTCCTCCTTGCCCACAGTTTGCTCTCTGTGTCCATTTACAACCCTCTGCAGAGTATCAAAGTTCAGGGATTGGTTTGGAACAGGGGGTTGGCCATGGCACCAAAATGCAGGGTGACTGAAAGGGTCTGAACCAGAGTTAAGTTGAAAATCCATCACGGTCAGCAGCTGCCAGTTACCATCCTCCCCATGCACAGGAGCTGGGAGCAGGAGCAGAGGAAAGAGAAGGCATCAGAGGAGACCTTAATAAACCTAAAGAACAGACACAGGAATAAACCTAAAGAACAGACACAAGGAGGAAACTTTACTGAATACCAATCAGCACCGAGCCGCAGCTGGTGTGGCTGTTAATTGTTTCCAAGGGAAGTTAATCCCCACGGGCTCTGAGGATGGGACAGCTTTGGGTTTGGAGTCATTTCCCCAGTATATTGTTCAGAGGTGCCTTCAGGCAAAATCACTTTTCCATTTGTTTGGCTTTTCTTCTTTTTTAATATTATTTAGCTGTGGGAAGCATCATTAGAGCCAGCCTGGCACTTCTCAATTTGCCTTTGTTTTTCTTGCAATTAGGCCAGCTCTGGGATGGAGCTGAGGAGGATACTCACAGCAAGGCTGGGCTGATGGCATTGGGCTGCACAGGAACAGGGGCAGGACGTTGTCCATCACACCACCAAACTCCAGCTGCGGGACCCTTCGACTTCTCAGGCTCCTCAGCTCCACCTGCACATCCCAGGAATGCATCTTCTAGGTGAGAGCAGCATACCTGTCATGGAATGGTTTCTGACATCCAACCAAACACCTCACAACCCAAAAGGAAGGCTGTCTCTAAGGGTTATCTAACCCAACCTTGTATCTCGACATGCCAAGTAACCAGTAAGTCAGAAAGACACCAGGACAGCACAGGAGAACATCCCTCAGAAACACCCTGACTCACAAGTTCAGCGTTTGATGGACACTACAATATCAGCACCTCTGTGAGCTGTAATAGCCATTAATAGCTCATTTTCCAGAGCTTTTCCTCAGTAACCTCTTCACTCGTTTCCACTTCACGTACCCCTTACCAGTCCCACACGTGCTTTTCTTCCTAGGGGATGGGGGGTTGGGGTTTTCTGAGGTTTTTTCCCCATCAGGAATTGAATTGTACAAAACACAGCACCCCTGCATGACTGCTGTGGTGAGAGGGAGCCAACTGCTGCTCCCAACCCCCTTTCTTCCAGCTATCCATGATGTTAGTTATCCACATTACCACCTTCTTTGAACCCCCTCTCTCACAGCCTGAGCCCAAGCCTGTTCTGTTCTTGGAGCTGGTGATCAGAGAAGTAGTGGATGCCCCATCCCTGGAAGTGTTCCAGGCCAGGTTGGATGGGGCCCTGGGCAACCTTGTGTAGCTCCAGACCTGGAGGTTGGTGGCCCTGCCTGTGGCAGGGGGGTTGGAGCTTTGTGACCCTTGGGGTCCCTTCCAACCCATGCCATTCTATGATTCTATGATCACAGAGCTGTTGTCACCAACCCCAAGATCTCTCTCCTGAGCAGGAGCTTGGAGATTTCCTGGCATAGGTAGGGCTAGAAATAAACATCCCCATTTGTGTTATCCCAGAGTTTCACCTCTCTGTCTCATGGTGGATTTATCACCTAGTTGCTGTGGTCCTTTTGCCAGGGCTTGATAACTTCTCTCCTTTGTGCAATGTGATTTATATGGGTGGGGGGAGATGTAAGAGAGCCCCTAACCTCAGTTCAGTGATCAACAACAACAGCTTTGCTGGATCATGGTAGAAGAAGAATGGAGTGGCCTCCTCTCCATTGTCCCAACCTGCAGAGAGCTGAGCTACAAAATACTGTACAGAAAATGGCATTAACAGAGAAACAAAGAGAACAGCAGAGCAGCAGAGAGGCATGTGCTAAATAGTCTTAAGTGTCTTTATACAAAGTCCAGTCCTGGGCTCCCTGGGATCAAACAGCCAGGGATCTCCTGGAGAGAGTCCAGAGGAGCTACGGAGATGCTGAAGGGCCTGGAGCATCTCCCCTGTGAGGAAAGGCTGGGTGAGCTGGGGCTGTTCAGCCTGGAGAGAAGAGACGGAGAGGGGATCTGATCAATGGGGATCAATAGCTGAAGGGTGGGACACAGGGGGACATGGGCAGCCTCTGCTCAGTGTCTGTGGGGACAGGACAAGGGGCGATGGGCTCAAGTTGGAGCACAGGGAGTTCCCCCCCAATGTGGGGAAGAACTTCTTCCCAGTGAGGGGGAGGGAGCCCTGGGACAGGCTGCCCAGGGGGTGCTGACAAACCTTCACCCACACCTCTGGCTTCCCTGTCTGTCTGTTATTCCAGCAGCAAGCATGGGGCTGCATCTTAACGTATTCCTGATGTGTTTGGGGGGTGGTTTCTTTTAAAGTCTACCTCTAGACTTGGGGGGGCTGATTTCTTTTGCTCTTTTAATGTCTACATCTAGGCTTAAACACCCAAACTCCACACTGCTCTTTACACAGTGTTTCACCATTGAACTCCTGCTGCTTCTGAACAGAGAAAAGCCCAGTTGAAGTTACCTATGGGAAGAGGGCAGGTCGTTTCAGGGCTGCTTTTGGATACTGCACGAGTCCGTGTGCCATCACTAGGTGTGGGATGTGCCCGTTCCACCACTCCAATACAAAGGAACACCAGAAAAAGAGAAAGCAGGAGTGGCAAATGCTCTCTCCAACAGTTTCCAGAGGGCTTCCAAAAGCCCACGTAGTCCCATGAGCATTTAGAGCATCTCCAGTATTTATCACACTATCTCAGGCTGGTATCTCATCTCACACAATCTTCTGCCCGTGACTTGGCAGAAAGGGGCAGGAAAACCCTCACTAACCTGCCCCTAGAGAAGATGGGCTCAGAAACACCAATCAGAAGAGCTCCTACCTATTTCTACCAGTTGTTTTGAGCTGTCTCAAGTTAAAAAAGCCTGTTTCAGCCTGGCTGACCTTACCTGTCTGGAGCTGATGGCTCATCGAGATCACCGCAACGCGGGCCGAAATCTGCCAAACTCACCTTCTCTTCCATCAATTCCTCCATCCAGCTCCCAGAATTCAGATCTCATTTTCTCTGGGTATTTTGTCACTCCAAAGGATGAGCAAAACAGTGCAATTAGGTCCAGAAGCCTTGGAGCTCAGCACAGGAAAAGACAGCGGCATCTGATTCGCTAATGCAGCCTTACAAATGCTTTCCACTGCAACTTTGGCAGGCAGAACAAGAACTCAGCCCAAGATCTCCAGCAGAGCTGGAGGAATAATTGATTTTTCAGTTCAGTAGCCAAATTGGAAAAGAAAATAGTTTGAAATTACCCAGAATGGTTTTTGTTGTTTTTCTCATTGAAGTGAAACGCAGGGTGAGGATATGCTGCTTCTCCTCCCCCCCCCCAGCCTGGCCAGAAGGGGTTTTTTGGCCAACACCTAGGCAACCTGCTTTGAGCTCCCTGAAGTCTCTGCCCCTGGGAAAGAAGGGTTCTTACCATCACCTTACAGTGTATTCTGAAGGAGGTTGCTCTCATTCTTCTCTGCTCCTGTTCCCATGGGTTATTTCACCACCCATTTCTGGTTCATGGGTTATTTCACCACCCATTGGGGGAGAAAAGCAGGTGTCCTCCCCCCCAGGGCAAGAGACATCTCCCAAATACCAGATGAGTGACTGAATTACACTTGGCATTCAAGGGCTCTGGATCAGGTGAAGCACGACTGATAGGAGAGCTGGCTACTGCAGATGACCACTTGCACATTGGTTGGGATGTTCCCCTGAGACTGGGGGGAGAGTTTCAAATCCCCTGATGCTGAACCTTTGTTTCCCAAATGAAAATGCAGGCTGCTTTTGTCTGAGGCAGCAGTGGACATCTATAGGAAGGTGCCAGAACAGGGAAAGCACATACCTCTCTAGAATATACCCCCCAGATTCAGCAGTTACCAAACAGTTTGCAGCTTGCTTATCAGCCTTTGAGGGACACTTTTTACAGGGCTTTAACTATTTCACAATGCCTTAACCACCTGCTAATTTGTTGTTGGCCATCAGCTAGGAGGGAAACTTTCCCCTCATGAACTTTGAGTCTAGCCCCTAAAAAAGAAAAAAAAAAAGAAAAAAAGACCCAAACCAGCCCCTAAATCAAAGCATTTTAAAATCTGACCAAGGGTTCTGATCAGGTCCAGGTATCAACTGCCCCATTTTTCAGGTTTTTGGAAGACAGAATCACAGCTTCACAGAATCACAGGGGTGGGAAGGGCCCTCCAGAGCCCATGGGGTGCCACCCCCTGCCAAAGCAGGGTCCCTAGGACAGGGCACACAGGGCGGTGTCCAGACGGGGCTGGAATCTCTCCAGAGAAGGAGACTCCACACCCCCTGGGCAGCCTGTCCCAGGGCTCCCTCACCCTCACTGGGAAGAAGTTCTTCCCCACATTGGGGGGGAACTCCCTGTGCTCCAACTTGAGCCCATCACCCCTTGTCCTGTCCCCACAGACACTGAGCAGAGGCTGCCCATGTCCCCCTGTGTGCCACCCTTCAGCTATTGATCCCCATTGATCAGATCCCCTCTCAGTCTCTTCTCTCCAGGCTGAACAGCCCCAGCTCACTCAGCCTTTCCTCACAGGGGAGATGCTCCAGGCCCTTCATCATCTTCCCAGCCTCCTCTGGACTCTGTCCAGGAGACCCCTGGCTTTTCTATCCCAGGGAGCCCAGCACTGGACACAACACTCCAGCCAACCTACACTGGAGCTTAAATCCTACCTCTACAGCTGGAGATGCAGCAAACCCCAGCCTTTGGTTGGTTCACACAGTCACCAGCCAGTCCCTGGCACGTGTGTGAGCATCAGCTTCCCAGGAACAGTCGCACAGGCTGGCAGCAAGGCAGAGTGAGGATGTTGTGTGGACAGGCAGACGGGGAGGAAGCAGCACACAGGTACCATTCAGAGGGAAGGGCTTCTTCCTGCTCAGCTCAGACAGGCAGCAGCTGAAGGCAGCTCCTCGTTGGAAGCTAGCCACATCATTTCACTGCAAACAGTGAAAGATTAGCAAAAACTCTCTCTGCTTTGAATTAGAACTGCAAGGGCTGTGAATTCTTCTTTATAATATATTTATTTAGAAAGATAATTATCTAATACATAGAAATGCCTTACAAAACGCTTGAATATTTTCATTTGAGCGTTTTCTGAGAGCTAATTTGAGTTAGAAATCCCTGCTTTGCTTTTATAAACAAGGTCATAAAACGCCTTAAAACCCTCTCAGGAAATTGATGAGAATTTATTCAGTGTGGTATGAAATAGGAAATCTCTGCTGGGTACTTCCCAAACACATGTACCTTTTAATTAATGCCATTAATATTACAGGATTGCTTTGCTTGTTTAACCTCTAAAGAAAGCAGCTTCCTTCAGTTCTTAATGGAAATTAAACTCTGAGCATCGAATTATGGGTTGTTGGGTTGGGGGTTATTGTTTTTTGTTTACAATAACCAACACTGGGAAACACAAAGCATTTCTTGCTGCACAGAAAGCTTGATTTGCTGTTCTCAGCAACAGCCACTGGCAACATAGTGCTCTTGCCTGCTGTATATAATGCTATGCAGGACATGGAATAATTAGTCATTGTATTATAGGTCTACTGAGGGAGCTATATTGGACTTTCAGCTTAATATGACAATCAGATGAGCAGTATTTCCAGCTTCTTGTAACTTTGGGGTAACAGTTCCTTCCAGCTGGTGGTTGTATCTCTAGTCTGAGATTGGAGGCTCCAAACATCCAAAGAATACTCACCTCTGGCACTGTGTCCCACTCAGGAGGGAAAATAAAAACCAATGTGGATTCCTCAATTTTCCTTATAAATGGAAATACCTACTTTTAAAAAGTAGGTATTACTTTTATTTATTATTATTTAAGTAAGGTATACTTTAAAAAGTATAAATATACCTACTTTAACAGCTGAGTTCAAGCATGAGATTTATTAGTCCTTTAGCATTAAATGAAAGCATTAAGTTAGCATTAAATTTCCTATCTGAAAACATCCACCATCCCCAAGGTTACTGTGTCATCTTGAGGTCCCTTCCAACCACTATGATTCTATGATCTTATGCAGACACCTTCAGTCCAAAACAAAACTCATCTCCAGCCAATCACTAAATGAAGAGTCATCATCTGAAAAGCCCTATGTTTCCCCAGGCTCAGTGCCCTTCCTAAAGATGCTCACCAAAGGCACATCCCTGTTCCTGAAAGTACCACAGGAGGTTGTAGGAGGCAAATCCACATGTTGTACCTTGTAGGTCCAATTTTTTCCACCTCTTCTCATAACTCGCCTGGTTTCTTTTCTTCTAGCAACTACTCTAGCTTAGACATCATATTTTATCTCAATCTTTATCAGCACTTAGGAATTCAAGGCCAATTAAGACATCCAAAAGGAAAATTGGGTATTTAGTGTCACGGTTCCTCCTCATTTTTCACTGCTTGTCAGATTGAGCGGGCTCAGTGCACTCATTACTGCTCCTTTCAACTCAATAAGCAAATAATCTCGAAGTTTTGGTCAATTAAGTGATTACTTGTAGCTCATAAATAAGCTTTCACACACACAGGAGTTGTATGGAGTGGCACGACTGCTTAGAGAGCATCTTTGCAGGCAGAAAGGTGCAAGAGCCTCACACGATGGGTGTGTGTAGATACTCCTCTCAGTTCACCAGCCACTGTAAAACACACACAGAAGGCAGAGCTTTTCCTCAAAGGTCGTTTTCAACACAAATGAATGCAAAACTCATAACACAAGGCAGGTTAAGGAAGCTGGACTTTAAAGCCCCTGTGCTTTGAGCACGCTGCAGTGGGTGCACTGTGCTCCTGAGCGAGCTCACTCTGGGGTGGCTGGAGGGCAAATCCTCTGAGGAGCAGCTGAGGGAGCTGGGGGTGTTCAGCCTGGAGAAGAGGAGGCTGAGGGGAGACCTTCTCCCCACCTCCCCTGCCCTGCCAGGAGGGTGCAGAGAGGTGGGCGAGGGTCTCTTCAGCCAGGGGACAGGAGATGGGACAAGGGGCACTGGGCTCAAGCTGCCCCAGGGCAGGGTCAGCTCAGCTGGGAGGGCAAAGTTCTTCCCTGGCAGAGCTGTGGGGCTGTGGCACAGGCTGCCCAGGGAGGGGGCTGAGTCCCCAGCCCTGGGGGTGTTTAACAGAGGGGAGATGAGGTGCTCAGGGCTCTGGGTCAGCACAGGACAGGGACGGTTGGACTCCATGATCTCAAAGGGCTTTTCCAACCTGGTGACTCTGTGATTTAAACTGTCAAAAGAAACCCTCACGTCTCTGTAAAGACAGCATAAGTCACAGGAAAAAAAACATCATTATATATGCAACAGAACAAGCACTTTCTCTAATCTTTTCTTTCTCCAGGCTGCCTCCAGAACCTGTCTCTGGCTGTCTGAAGAAAATCATAATCCATGCAGCATGTTATGAAACTGAGTTTAGTTTAGAACATCTGTAAGTTGGTTGTATATATTTGCCTGCAAAAAGGAAAGAAAAAGCTAACAAGAAAAAAATGCAAACACTCTCCATTTGTTTGGTTTGGTTTTTTTTTTACCCCTGCTAAATGTGCTGGGAGCATATGACAAATGCTGATAATAAACTAACATCTCCAGGTGGAATGAAAAGGGGAACTTGTTCAAGGCTGCAGGAAAGTGGCAGCATCATGTATCAGGGAAAACATCTAACGGCGCAGGTAACAAGAACAACACGGGCTGTCATCGGTAATTAGGTGCTATGAATCATAGTGTGTGTTTTCCTTTGAACAGGAGCGTGGAGACTGACTCTTTCCTTGAACAAGAGAGTGATAATAACAGGGAATGGATGATCAGGGGGCTGGAGCACCTCTGCTCTGGAGCCAGGCTGGGAGAGCTGGGCTGGTTCAGCCTGGAGAAGAGAAGCTCTGGGGAGGCTTAATCTTGGTGTGCCAACACTTCAAGGGGTCCTACAGGAACGTGGAGAGGGGCTGCTCACCAGGGAGGGCAGGGACAGGACAGGGGTGATGGCTTTGAGCTGAACGAGGGCAGGGTTAGGTTAGAGGTGAGGAAGGAATTCTTCCCTCTGAGGGTGGGGAGGCCCTGGCACAGGGTGCCCAGAGAGGCTGTGGGAGCCCCTGGATCCCTGGCAGGGTTCAGGGCCGGGTTGGATGGGGCTTTGGGCACCCTAGGCATGGCAGGGGGTTGGAACTTGGAATCTTTGAGGTCTATTCCAACCCAAAGCAGCCTGTGAAGTCTATCCCCTGTCAGGCAATAACCTGGCTCCTAGGGAACCAGGAGCAAGGACTTCTCTACTGCTGGACCCAGGGTTCATGCTGCAGCTGGTGACAGCCCGCACAGGGCAGGGCCAGTGGAGGGAAGCAGCTGCCAAGGATGCAGTGGCCCGGATGGGGCTGTGTGATGCTCCATCCTGAGCTGGTAATGAACTTCCAGGCAAGGATGGTGCTGGACAGGGACCAGGGAAGCAGCTTTCAGTGCAATTGGATTGCTCTGTAACTCCAAACCCCAGCAATCTCGCTGTGCTGTTCAGCTACTCGAGGATTATTTAGCAATCTCTTGGCATTCTTCTACTTCTGTCACTTGAGCAGCAGAAGGCAGAAGCAGGAAGGCTGGGTAGGGCTCAGCCAGCCCAGTGCCTGCAGAAGGCACACTGGGCACTTCCATGCCAAGCCTGAGTGCCAAGAGCAACAGACCAGGCACCGGCACTGAACTTCCAGCAGCGCAGGCACACGTACTGGGAACACACTGGGGGACTTGGTGCTCCCACCCTGGTGACAAACTGACATCAGCTCTAGGAACAAGCCTGGGCTGTACTTGCAGAGAGGCGCAGAGGAGCCAGCACAGGCTTCAGCCTCCAGCCTGGTGCCACCATCCTAAAACCTCCTGAGCTCTGCCAGCCCCAAGCCTGCTCCCAAGCACACACCACCTCCCTGCTCCACCTTGTTCAGCTTCACCAGGGCTGGGAGCAAAACCTTAGGGGGAAAGAGGGCTGCTTCTGCCAACAGTGAGGTAGAAAACATCCCTCCCCTAGCCTGTGAAGAAACCTGCATCTCCCATGCAGGATCTGCTTTTTTCCTTGCTTTTCCAACACGATCTGATAACAGCCATACCCTGCCATGGGGGCTACAGCATCCCTACCATAAAGAGAGAGACGGCTTTCAGGGCAGCTCAAGAAAGCAGAAGCACATTTTCATGAGGAAACGTGTCTCTCTCCCTTGTCCTCCCTGTGCCTTGGCAGAGGCTGCCAGCCCATGGACACCAGATGGCCAGCAGTTCTGTAACAGCCTGGCAGGCCTGGCTCAGTACCTGCTGGGAGAGGGTCTGTTGCAAGAAGATAAACACCGACTGCACAACAGACAGGAGAAGCCTGAACATGCATGTATGCTTCCAGAAAGGCTAATTCAATCTTAAATTATCAAAATTCCTGAAATTGAAGCCTTTTCAGACCCTAGGCATACAGGGAAATTTCCACAAGCACATAATGTGATTTACACCTGTGCCAGAACCTCCTCAGCCCTCACTGTTTTGACAGCAGGGGGGAAACAAGAACAACAGCAGCACAAACAATATTCAGATAAAGCTCATTACGAAGCCAGAATAAAGCCAAGCATCCCTAATAATCCAGCATGCTTTTAAAATGAATGGAGAAGGCCATCCTGGGCTGAAGCACACAAAGGAATGGTGGAAAGAAGGAAAGGCAAAGCGGGCAGAGAGGAAAGCACGTGAAGGGGGAGGAAATCAGACAAAGTGGCCAGCCTGGAGATAAAATAACCTCAATGCTGGAACAGTAACAAGTGACAGCAGTGTTACAGAAGGCAAAATGTCTTTTCTTGCCTTAGATAGAGAATTGTATAGCTGAGAGCTCGCTAGGCAAGGGGAGAGGGGCCACGTGCCCCCCACTCCCTGAGCCAAGAGAGCGGCTGCGCTCAGCATCTCCTCTGCTCCGCTTCCAACCGCGTGCCTGCATCACTCACACCAGGGATGATTATTCCCCCACCCCCAACCTGAGACTCTCACACGTGTTCCTCAGTCTCATACTTCTTACCTCGAGGCTTTGGCAGTGCTGAGGCTTTCATTCCCTTGCTGTGCAGTACAGCACACAGGCCGCTTGCACCATCGTTTCCGACTGCCACAGCCAGAGAAGGTGGGAGCTCCGGATATCACGAAGATGATTAGGGGCGATGAAGATGATTAGGGGGCTGGAGCATCTCCCCTATGAGGAAAGGCTGAGTAAGTTGGGACTCTTCAGCCTTGAGAAGAGAAGACTAAGGGGGGACCTAATTAAGGTCTATAATTATCTTAAGCAGGGGATGCAGGGGGAATCAGCCAGCCCCTTTTCAGTGTCTGTGGGGACAGGTCAAGGGGCAACGGCTGCAAGTTGGAGCACAGGAAGTTCCGCACCAACATGGGGAAGAACTTTTCCCCAGTGAGGGTGACAGAGCACTGGAATAGGCTGCCCAGGGAGGTGGTGGAGTCTCCTTCTCTGGAGATATTCAAGACCCGTCTGGACACCTATCTGAGTGATATGTCCTAGGGAGCGGCTTTGGCAGGGGGTTGGACCCAATGATCTCTTGAGGTCCCTTCCAACCCCTACGATTCTATGATATCACATCTCCAGGCAGCAGCTCCAGCCTCAACCAAGCTCCATGCCCAGGCACACACGGAGGGTTCAGCTGAGCAGCAGTTAACAAGACATTGGAAGACAAACCTGCCACGAGTCAATAGCTCTTGCCTCACCCAGCTCCCCGAGCCCCTGCGGATGGCCAAACCCCCTCACAGATGCTCCCGGCAGCTGAGTGCTGCAGCAGACCCTTGGCTTTAGCACAGCCATGCCCCCTCGGGAGCTAGGGGTGCTACCGGGGAAGACAGCAGGCCTGCTGGCGGCCTAGCTCTCTTCCCTCAAGACATAGGCCTGACACAGGCTGCTCACCACGGGGTGCTACCCAGCCCTGCCTGGGGAGATGCCTTGGCGCCCCTGGCAAGCTGGCACTCCAGACCTTCATCGATCAGCTCTATTCCCCATGGAGAAGCATCGCTGAAGAGCCTGCCCACGAATTCACCGTGCTCTATGAAGTCATACTCATCAGCAGCGATGGAGCCGCTCAGCGTGGCGTGGGGCAGGGCAGCAGGCCCTAACGTCTCAGCCAGGAGAGGAGTTCCACCTTTCACTGAACCTTAGGAAGCGCAGGATTTATGCCATGGGTGTGGGACCAAGTAAGAGAGATCCGGGAAGCAGACAGTATCGGCAGAGGTGAATTAAATGCCTGTTTGATACAGTTGGAGAGTCTGAAACTGCTCTGCAAAGAGCTGTTTAAATCACAGCCCTGCACGCCAGCAGCCCGACTCTCTCCTTTGCTGGGGGGGGGCGGCAGGCTGCCTGCTACAACAGGCTAATGGTGAGAGAGCTGCTGCTGGGGAAAGAGAGCCCATAAAATAAAGCAGAGACAGCGCTGAAGGAGAATGTAATATTTATGAGACTGAAGAGGCAGAAGGAGGGAGCCTGGCTCCACAGCTTGGCTGGATGGGCCTCAGGGATGGGGAGGCTGGCTAGAGCGCTCCCCTCGAGGGGGTGGGATGTGATACTCCCCCCACTCTGAGGACAGTGCTGAACCCACACCTGTTTGCAGGTGGATGCTCCTTCCACTAGCTCGCTGCACAACAACAGCACATGGACATCCATTTTTATGTATTACAGACACATAAATTAGAGATGAGGATAATTCTAAACAAAATATTCGAAAATAAATATACATTTATCTCTATATATTTATACAGAAATTAAGCACTGCTTGGAATGATGTTCAGTGCAGTCCTTGAAGCTGCTGGGGTGCAGCAAACCCACCATGCCAGGACCTCAGGCTTCAGCCACGGAGACAAAACCTTTCACAACACCTTCACCCTGACGCGGGTGCAATATTCACCCAACCACACAGCAGCTGGACATCAAACCCTCGAGAGCTGAGACATCTCCCAGCCCCTCGGAGTCTCCTGCCTCCCTGGGCGCAGAGGGAGAGCGACCCAGCACCGGGTGGTCCAGCCTTGGTCTATAAAGCTATAGCCCTGCCTTGCACATCATGCTTTACCTCCCATCATGTGCACATCACCCGTGCCTGCTGACTCATCAATCCCACTTCCAACGTGCCCAAGTTGTCCAAGGTCCCTTGCCTTGGCTCTCACCTTTCCTTCACCACAGAAAATCATTGTTTCACTCAATCTGTACCAGAACAATGATACCAACGAGGCTAAACTGAACCTCAAGGAAGTTTTCTCCGCCCTGGTGAATGAATGTAATATTTGGAAGGCAAAAATCTCAGTTCTTTGAGGGTTAGCATCCCAGCTCTTCCTTCCAGCCTCACTCAAACCCTAACAATTGCTACTCTCCTTGTTCAGTTCTTCGCCCAAGGCTCCTAAAAAACATCATAGGGAGATTCGGGAGCCCCATTTGAAACAAATTGTTTTAATTAAAATAGTAATTTTCAGCCCCAAGAGATGTAAACTATTAAAGAGTTGCCAGGAGGGAGATCTGCTAATGGAGAGCAGTGAGCAATTCCAGGCAATCTGCTGCAGGTTGGCTGCAAACGCCGAGCAGCCACTCGCCTACCGAGCATCCATCACCCCGACAGCGCTCCACGGCGCACAGGTTGCTCCTTCCACAAAGGCTCAGCGAGCGCACTTCATTTTCTCATGTGTCATGGAGTCATTTTGATCTAAGAGGGGAGATCAGCAACGGGAAATGGGAGCAACAAATCTCCCCTCCGGTAGCTAGCTGGGGCCCCTGAAGCAATGGGCGTGGGAGACGGCGAGGGAGGGAGATGAAAATGGTTTTCCTCCTGGAAGCGAACCCTCTGCCTCAGTCAGTCCTGCCTGGCTTCCCCCAGATCCCTGTATGTTAGGCATACTCACCTGGGACCTACCAAATGTTAGGAGTATTTGGAAGCCCCAACCAAGTCCACGTCTCCATTCTCCGATGCAGAGTCAAAAGCGGACGTTATCCCACCCAATACTAAATGCTTGGGTGCTCCCCCAAGAGTGGTGAGGGGCTGGAAGGGGCTGCCCAGAGAGGGGGTGGGTGCCCCGTGTCTGGGGGTGTTCAAGGCCAGGTTGGCTGGGGCCCTGGGCAACCTTGTGTAGCTCCAGGCCTGGAGGTTGGTGGCCCTGCCTGTGGCAGGGGGGTTGGAGCTCTGTGACCCTTGGGGTCCCTCCCAACCCAGACCAGGCTGGGATTCTATGATTCAAGGCCACTGCTGCTCACAGACCCTGTAGCCTAAAGGGAACACGATCAGCTGGAAATCATTCCAACAGGAGACATCTAAACCAGAGAACATTCCCATTAATCTGGCCTGATCTGGAAACGCATCTGCTGAAGTCTGTTTCAGCAGACAGCAGCACTGTGGCCCCCTTGGAGATGTGAGCAGACAAGGTGGGGTGTCTGCACATGGATACACATGTCTGTGTACCTACTTCCACACCGAGATACACGTGTATGTAGACACACTGACCCAGCATCCATCTCCCAAATCTCATAGTCTTACCACATCCAACTGATCTGAAGAAAGACATCCCTCTTTAGAGGCCAGGAAATCAAGTTTGCACTTTCAGGTGGCATCAGCTCTCCTGAAATAATCCAGGACAACCTATACTTGGAAACAGAAACATAAAAATAAATTAAAAGTCATTTTGGGTATGTGGATTGGTAGTGTGGAAACCAGTTAGACACTGAAAAGGAAAGCATGGTAGCAACCTCAATGGGGAAAAACCTCCACTTTTTCAAAATAAATGCGTTATCTTTTTATTTTTGGTAAATAAGATTCAGTTATTCCTTGTTTTCCTGTTCAGGAACCACAGAGCATCTGCCTCTGCCACCCACAGACTCAATGGAGCAGCACATTACTCCAAGGAATATCTATTTGTGTCAGCACGGTGACCCACCAGAGCTGGCATCAAGATGAAAAGTATTATTCTGGTTTATAATTCCCTTCCTGCTCCATTCAGACCTCATTAAATCACCAGGAATGTTAACCACACGCTCAAGCACGTGTTGCATGAGGCCCTTGTTGTGGAAACATGGGCACTGTTTATTACTAACAGCATCATCCAGCTCTCTCAGGTGAGGAACAACACCAGGTGACACTGTATTTCCCCCATGGCTGTACTGTAACCATTAAATAATATTAAGCAGAAGCACTAGGGGTGGGATTAGTGGAGAAATCAAGACTCTTAAAAAGAATTCCACTGAAGGATGTTTAAACAGACATTCCACAAGGGCAAATAGATAAATTAAGTTTTCCCTCAGCAATCTCTGCGACAACAGGAGAATACTGAATAGAGAGCACCAGGGACGTGTTGGAGCAAAATGATTTGCCTTTTTTCTTTCTTTTTTTCTTTAATTTAAATGTAGTTATATAGATGAAGAGCCCGGAGGCACCCAGCATTGCCAATCAAAGCTTACATAATGAAGAAGTCTTTATAAGTACAGTGAAACCACCACTGCCCAGAATCGCTCGAGTCATCTGAGGATGAATTTCCCCTGTACAGACATGGGTAAAGTCTTCCTTGTTTTTAGAGTATTTTCAAAAAACATGATTTCTCTCTGGCAAAGCAACTCTTTGAAGCAGTCCAAATGGCCTTTGAAGTTAAAATAGGGAAGTCATTTTGCATTCATACACCCATTTTGCCTCCCCCATCCTAAAAAAAAAAAAGGAGGACTATAGCTTAGTGAAAAATTTATATAATGAAATGGGCCTCATCTCCTGACATCAGAAGCATCCCAGCAAACAAAACACCACTGAAATGGAAGCCTACACATCTTTGGGTGCAAAACAAAGGCACTGGGAGGCAAAATATATGGGGGAGGGGAATCAAAGCTATTTATTTCAGAGCAAGAGATGCCACCTGTAAGTCAGAACTCTGCAATGTGTATAGAAAAGTGTATGAAGCATTATCATAGATCATAGAATGGTCTGGGTTGGAAGGGACCCCAAGGATCAGAGAGCTCCAACCCCCCTGCCACAGGCAGGGCCACCAACCTCCAGGCCTGGAGCTACACAAGGTTGCCCAGGGCCCCAGCCAACCTGGCCTTGAACACCCCCAGGGATGGGGCACCCACCCCCTCTCTGGGCAGCCCCTTCCAGCCCCTCACCCCTCTCTCTGTAAAGAACTTCCCCCCAGTCTCTCCTCTCCCCCTTCCCTCCTCCAGCTTCACTCCATCCCCCTTGTCCTGCCAGTCTCTGCCCTTTAACAAGCTGATTCCCCTCCTGTGTCTCTGCTCCCTTCAGGGACTGGCAGGCTGCAGGGAGGTCCCCCCACAGCCTTCTCTTCTCCAGGCTGACCCAGCCCAGCTCCCTCAGCCTCTCTTTGTAGGGCAGGTAATGGACTGGTAAATGCACATTTGCTTTGAGGAGCTGTCCTCACTTAGCAACCTAAACCAGATCTATTAAGGCTAGGTGCCTGTTTCTCTGGCTAAGTCACAGAATCACAGGGGTTGGAAGGGACCTCGAGAGCTCATCGGGTCCAACCCCCTGCCAAAGCAGGGTCCCTAGCTCATACTGCACAGATAGGCATCCAGACAGGTCTTGAATATCTCCAGAGATGGAGACTCCACAACCTCCACACAGGAGTCACAAGGGCTATTAAAACCTCATGGAAGCAGAGGATGCCACACAATCCATTAGTTGCAGGATTGTAACACTGCTCTTTTCCTCATTCCACTCCTAGAAATGTATTTCTCCCCTTTACACTCTTTCCTTAGAGCCTCCTCTGTCAGAGATTTCCCCATGTACATCTTTCCAGAGCCCTAGAAAAAGAATGAGAAGGGCTGATTTCACTTGAAAACTAAAAAGCTTTGGGGGAGTTCTCTGTGCAGTGATGAAAAGTCCCCCAGGTTCCAGCAAACAATCAGTAAATAGAGGCTTCTGCTGCCATAAAACACAACTTGTTAAATACAAACGCTCACTGATGGGAAGTGTTTCACTGCTGCACATAGAGGGCTGCTGGAAAGGCAGAACGAGTCGCCAGGCAGGCAGTACAAGCAGCAGCAGCACACAGAGTGTCTGGGGGCAGGGATGCACAGAAGGCAGGTTTTGCCATTTCTGGTGCCTCCTTCAAGAGTCCCATCACTGCTGCTTATCCATCTACACAGCAGAAAGCCAGCTCTGCGTTCAGACTCTACTTGACCCTGAGAGGTGCCTCTCCTTGTTCCTCAACCCACCGTTTTCCTCCACACAAAATTCCCAGCAGCCCAAATTTTTAACCTGAGCTTCCCAGTGGAAGCCACAGTGACCTGATTTATTTCATTCTTAATAATTCCTTGCTACTTTAATCCCTTCATATGTACACTGGATGTTTGAGAAGAGTCTTCTTGGGCAGGGAGGGGGGAAGGCAAATAAATCACGTACCAGGAATGCTCATAAATCTGTGTTTATACTGGAAGTAAAAGTAAACTCTCCAAAGATGATTTACTGCCTCTTATAATAAATGTGACTATTAGGTCCTCAGCTTTTATTAGCACTGAGAAAGAACAGATTTTATGTTCAAATATTTAAATATTCATCAAAAGCAAATGCAAAAATACTGTCAATATTAAGCATTCAATTACTTCCAGTTACGTAAAATTAATTGGGAAGTGATTTCCTGCCTGACAAGCAATATATTGGCAAAAAATCTGAAATTTGTACTTTATGGGTGAACCCAATGAAGTTGGCACCTCCCCTTGGAGTGGTGATGAAGCACAGGGTACACTCCTCACCCAGACGGGTGGGACAGGAGCTGGCATTGGGAGCTCTGGGCACAGGACAGACTCACAGAGCAGCAGGGGTGGGAAGGGCCCTCCAGAGCCCATGGGGTCCCACCCCCTGCCAAAGCAGGGTCCCTAGGACAGGGCACACAGGGCGGTGTCCAGACAGGGCTGGAATCTCTCCAGAGAAGGAGACTCCACACCCCCTGGGCAGCCTGTCCCAGGGCTCCCTCACCCTCACTGGGAAGAAGTTCTTCCCCACATTGGGGGGGAACTCCCTGTGCTCCAGCTTGAGCCCATCGCCCCTTGTCCTGTCCCCACAGACACTGAGCAGAGGCTGCCCATGTCCTCCTGTGTCCCACCCTTCAGCTATTGATCCCCATTGATCAGAGCCCCTCTCAGTCTCTGCTCTCCAGGCTGAACAGCCCCAGCTCCCCCAGTCTTTCCTCACAGGGGAGATGCTCACAGCTTCAGAGATCAACAATGAATCACTAACAGAGGAGGGGAATACAACAGCACCAACTCCACCATGAGGTTCTCAAAGACCTTCTGGAAGACACTTCTTGGCTATTTTCATGCTAACCAAGCCTCCAGCAAAGACTGCCACCCCCCACTGAAATTCTCCCTGAAAATGACCTTCCAACCCCTTAGAGCAGCCCTTGGCTGTGAAACAGCCACAGAATTTTGAGATAAAACCTTAATTTCTGCATTGCCCAGGTAGCAGCCAGCCAGGGGGTGGGACTGGGACTGACTCCTTCTGCAGAGAGGAGGAGGAACATGCAGGAAAGCAAAAGATGACCAATGCCTTCCTCAAAACGAGTAGAAGCATCGACTCACTGATGGCTTGCAGGGGAGAGGAGAGGTAAAGGTTTCTTATGCTAAAGAATCACAGTTTTGTTCTTTCCTAATGGATGCTGAGGCACTGGAACAGGGTGGGGAGGAACTGGCACAGGGTGCCCAGGGAGGTGGTGGCTGCCCCCTCCCTTTAGGTGTCCAAGGCCGGGTTGGATGGGTCCTTGAGCAGCCTGGTCTGGTGAGAGGTGTCCCTGCCCATGGCAGGGGTTGGGACCTGATGGGCTTTGAGGCTCCTTCCAGCCCTGCCCATTCTGTGATAGCAGAAGGTGAAAGTAACCTAGAGACCACACAAGCTGCTTCAGGGAGCACATCAAATCTCAAACAGAAATAGTCATGAGGGTACTGAAGCAAGAGGGTGCAAGTTCAGACAGTACTCTGCAAAACAGAGCAGGAAACCTACCAATGTACCATGGACCATCTCCCAAGCTGGACCTACCACAGCTGCCAGGACACAAGGAGAGCTTCCTCCTCCTGCACGAGGAGTTCTGGTGATTCTGAAGGGTCCTGGGTTTAGCTCAATCCAAAAATAATGGCAGTGGCAATAAAACTTGAGCTCTTCAACCTGCATTGATCTGTGGGGTTGCACAGGAGGATGGGAGAGCATTCTTGTTGATTTTATGTTATCTGGATCGATCGCTCTCTGCCTGCTTGCCTTAAATGGCCAGCTGCTTTATTCTTCAGGGCTTCAATAAAGATGATGCTTCCCCCCTGTAAATCAGAGCCCTGCCATTGACAGCACTGCTTTGACTCTGGTTAGCTCTTGCTTAAATCAAATCCAAGCTGTTTGTTAATGGCAAACCTGGCATTCCCCGTGCAAGCCTCCAAATCTGAAAGGCAAGCAAGCTACTCAGGGGGCAGTACTGTGTATCACAGAGCTGAGGGGCAACTTCTTTCAGCTCAGTGAAATTTTGCCTTCCCTGAGTAGGAAAAAAAAAACCCAAAGTGGGATGTTTGTTGTAAAACACTGTCAGGAATTCCCCCAGCTAATCCTCCTTGGCTTCTCTCTCTGGAAACTTTCAGAAAGACCAAGTTTTGCTTTTGGAATGGGTGTAGTTAGCACCCTGTAGCTCAGAAAAGCATGTCATTCTGAAGTCTAGCAGAAGACTCCACTGCAGAGACACCTATGGCAGAGCATGATATAGGCTACAGCTGGTTTTTCTGCAGCCCTGCCCAAGGAGTTGGTAATGAACCCCATCAGCCAGGCAAAGGGTGGGCAGTTTCTATATCCAGCCCTATGGAAAGTTCCTATCACTTCCCATTCTCCAGGTACCTCGTCCCACACCGTGAAGACCAGGGACTACATTTAATTAGCTCCATGCTTCATCACCCCTCTAACAGGCTCCTAGCCATGGGCTCAAGAGTAAAACATTTTCAGCTGTGCAAGTTTAACCCAATGGTGTAAAACTTAGGAAAGAGCAAAGACCTACCAAGCCTGGAGAGCTCAGGAAGGTACTGCAAGTGTTGAGCTTAACTGTGCTGCAGGTGAGCAAACATCATCTCCTGCAAGGTTTCCCTGGTTTACTACTTACTGTTTACTAATTACTGCTTACTATTTCCTGAGATGTCAGCAGCAGAGAACTTTGATTCAAGGAACAGCTACAGAATTCACCTGTCTGTAGGTTCCCTACCAGGTAGAACAAATTCCACAAGCAGAGCTTCCAGAGATGGAACTCTGGTTATACCTCTGGTTTCCTGGTGAGGAAAAAGAGAAACTCAGTCTCCATGTTTTCCTCTCCCTGGCTCTCCCCTGTCTCCCTTTACAGTGGGGCATTCTCTGGGCTGTGAAGGAACTCAGCATCGCCGTGTGCTGAGGGGGGCATGGGGACAGAAGGGCACTTTTTTTCCTTAGTAAAAGGAATTTTCCACCAGAAAATAAAAGGAAAAAATAAAAAACCAAACAACCCCCAACCCTATTACATAATGTATCTGCTAAAGGAAACTTCCAACTCTGTCACGTTATTATGATGTCCAGTGACAGGACGAGGGGCAGTGGGTGCAGCTGGAGAAGAGGAAGTTCCATGGGAATGTCAGGAGGAACTTTGTCCCTGTGAGGGTGACAGAGCCCTGGGACAGGCTGCATAGAGAGGTTGGGGAGTCTCCTTCTCTGGAGTGATTCAAACCCCCCTGGATGTGTTCCTGTGGGGTTTAGTCTGGGTGATCCTGCTCTGGCATGGGGGGGTTGGACTAGATGAGCTTTCGAGGTCCCTTCCAACTCCTAATGCTCTATGAGTCTGATTCTGTATTAAAGACTGCCCCCATCACACCCATGCTTCCCTGGGAACTCTGGGATTTCCTTACAGCTTTTCCCCCACTGATGAATCTGTCTAAACCCTGCTCAGCCAGGAGGGACTCACGCTCTGCAGGCCAGCCTGACCAGGCTGCCTTTCACCAGCCAGACACATCCTCATCAGCCTGTTCTTCACCAGTCAGACCTGCTGCCTCTGTCTTCTCCTTCCTGCCAGGAGAAAAGAACATAGAGGTCTTCCTTGGGAATTACCAGGAAGTTTTTGCTACCATACAACCTAGTTGTAACCACAACAGTGATGCTGGTAAGATCAACCATGGGAAGTACCAGCCTTTGCTAAGCAGGGTTTCCTTTCTGCTGAGGGGTAGAAGTGCCTCCTCCAACCAAGAACTTCCCAGCAATTTACAGATGCATTTCCTACTCCTACATAAGCCTTTACACAGCCAAAAATTATCAGGATCTCTGTTCCTTGGTAACAAATGCAGCTGTAGAAAATGCCTCCTTCATTTGGTTCTGAATGATGAATTTGGAGCCTAAACCAAACTCCCACTGAGTTTCTGGCAGCTCACAAGCACCTCACTCCACTTAAAACGCTGCCTGGGTGTGGACTTGGAGCTTGGGAGTATCTGCAGTGAACCTCAGGGTTTCTGCTCCCCTTCCTATCGAACGACACAGGGAGCTTAACTCAGATTAATGCATGTTTATACATTTTAATTGTCCATTAAAGCCTGTTTTGTGGGTACATCAGAAACGGCAGCAGCATATTAACTTATATTAGCTTCAACCAAACAAACCCCAACATTGACACATTTGCAATTATTCTGCAATTATATGGAAATTACATTACATGCTAATTGCTCTGGCAGGTGCCTAATAGCTTCTCTAAATAGGGGGAGGAGGGGGGGAGAAATTACCCATGGGTATTCTCAATTATTTTTGCTTGACCACCTATTGCCTCTCCTTAGAGCAGTGAGAACCTGAAGCAGCACCCACAAGTTTCTGCTCTGTAGCTTTTTTTTTTGGGGGGGGGGTTCCAACACAAAGCAGCATGCCCCCTCCCTCCATGCCTGCAGCCCCCCAGCTCTGTGCCTCTCCAGGAAAAGCCCTTCTGCCTCCAGCAGCACTTCCAAGCCTCTGAAAGCTTTCTCCAGGTTTGCTCCTCAAGCAGCTACAGTGAAAACCTGAGCAGCTTTTTGCAGCAGGCTGGGCCTGGGGAGGGGATCTTGCTGCATGTAGCACATCCCATGGTCCTCAGTGTGATTGTCTGAGCACAGCTACTGCTCAGCAAAACCTCCCACACACACTCCAGATACAACTTACCTCAGCTCAAGTACAGACAACCAACCCCCTCTTCTTGCCTGTGGTTTCTCTCTATTCATTTGAAGACTCTCCTTACCAGCCAGCCACATGGAATCCCAGCCTGGTCTGGGTTGGGAGGGACCCCAAGGATCACAGAGCTCCAACCCCCTGCCACAGGCAGGGACACCAACCTCCAGGCCTGGAGCTACACAAGGTTGCCCAGGGCCCCATCCAACCTGGCCTGGAACACCCCCAGGGATGGGGCACCCATCGTAAGGCAGAAGTGAGGGTTGTGTTTCTGAGGGGTCCTGGCCACTGACTGATCAGAGCAGTGAAGCCAATGGGCTGTAGAAACAGTGACAGTGCTGGAGCATGCTGCACAGGCAGCCCAGGAGTCTGTGTGAAATACAGTGTTACCCTGGTGACAGGCTTCCCACAGGGGGGTCAGGGACAGGGGATCCCATTTCGCATCCCAACGGCCAGAGCCACGAACATCCCGGGGGGCAGTGGGGGACACTCTGGGCTTTGCTCCCCAGGCTACAGCTAAAGCTTTTCCTGCCTGAAGGCAGAGTGCAACCGAACGGGGCAAGGGACAGGCTTCTGGGCTGTCAGAGACCTCAAATGAGCTGCTGCAGAGCAGTGCCAAGCCGTGCAGGGGAGGCACCAGGCGTGTGGCTCCAGCGCTCCTCGCCCTGCTGTTCAGTGAGAACCTGCACATGTCTCCAGATTCCTTTTTGCTCCTTAGGCTTATGCCACAGGGAGGGGATTGTCCCTCTCTGCTCTGCCCT
>VZTU01011918.1:0-20317 GCA_013400835.1 Zapornia atra | reverse complement strand
CGGAACGTTCGTTATTTCTGAGGAGCAGCTCTGATTTTTTTCCATGTGCCTCTCATATACAATATCCTGCCATTAATTAAAGCAAACAGAGTGCATTAAAAGTAAAAAGCACCATATGCACGCTTACATTTCAATACACATGAGAAATCACTTCTGCATGAGGAAGAAGCCCTGGAAGCTCCTGTTTCACTCAGGCTTTGAATCCGCAAACGCTGATGAAAACTCTTCAGGCATTGCCAACACTTACATGGCTTTTTCAGCCTCCCTTGGATGTATTTTAATACCCCAAAAAATTAAGATGTGCAGCTTGATACAGAGAAGAACCTAATGAAAAGAGATTGTGAAATTACTGGGTTTTACTGCAACCACATCTCAATGAGCTACGAGGGAAAGCAAATGCTGGAGTGCTGAGGGTCTTCCTAGGTGGCAGATACAGCTTCTGAACCCACAGTTCCTCATTCCCTGTCACCCCTGGGCAACCCTGTGTAGCTCCAGGCCTGGAGGTTGGTGGCCCTGCCTGTGGCAGGGGGTTGGAGCTCTGTGATCCTTGGGGTACCTTCCAACCCAGACCATTCTATGATTCTATGATCAGAGCATCTCCAAACCCACGAAACACTCACCAGGCAGGGGCCAATGTCTGTCACCTTCCAGAACTCACACAGATCTCCTCTGGACTGCAGTGCCTCCCTTCTCTCAGCAGCTCAGCAAGCTTTAGAAGAGGCAGAAGTTTGCTGTGTAGCATGGAGACACAGAATTGTCACAGGAACCATGGAGCCACCTTCCAACCCAACCCAACCCATCACTGCCCTCCCCAAAATGCAGCACTCGCTCTCTAAAGCATGCATTGACCAAGACCCAGCACTCCTGGCAGGACAGTTTGATATCCCACAGTGCACAGACCACCACTCCAAGAGGATGCCTACAGCCCCAGGCTACAGCCCTGCCTACAGCCAGGCTACAGTGCCTCTACAGCCCCCTACAGCTCTTCCACTCAAGTGGAACCCAATACAGGCCATGTATCAGTGAATATATACCAAACAGACCATATCTGATCATAAGGGTTACACCTAGAAGTACATTGTCCATGGAGAAGCATGGGAGTGCTGGTACATACAGTAAGTAGAGTCATTAGGGGGCACTGACAGGTAACTGCCTGCTCCTGAGCTTGGGAGGAAATCAAGGCAACTTTGGATGTAGGAAAAAAATCAGATGTAACTCAAAGATCAATAGAAAGGCAAAGACTGAAATGAGCAAGCCTGTGACACTAATGAGGGATAACACTGTCTCCAGCTCTCAACAGGGAGAAGGGGAACTCTGGGATGCTGGTAATCAGATGCACAAAATGGAAATCTAAACTTCCTACGTGAGTGTAGCAGCAATCAGGATGGCTCTGGAGAACAGATTCATGTCAGAGGCAAAATAAATCAAAAAGCATTAATGAGAAAATTAGAGGATTTGAAGGAACTGGCTGTAAGGCATTCAGATTTCTCTTTTGTGCTACAAGAGCAGCCTTGTAGGGACGTCAGAGAGTAACCAACATCGTGAAGTATCACTGCAGTGAAGCTCATTTAATGCTACAACACAGTATATCTAGTCTGACTATTGTAAATCCCCTTCTGTGCTTCCTTGCAGCTACGCAGGGAAACACCAGCAGAGAGATGGGTGTTGCTCCCCCACGTGCCCCTCCTGCACCCAGAAACCCCAGTGCTGCCCCAGGAGATCTCACCCAAACAGGACGAGGCTGTGTCTGCACTCAGGTGGGAATGATTTTCATCAGCCCTAAAACCACAGGGCTTGCTTCTTACAGCAAATACACAGAACCACAGACTCACAGGGCTGGAAAAGCCCTTTAAGCTCCTGGAGTCCAACCGTCCCTGTCCTGTGCTGACCCAGAGCCCTGAGCACCTCATCTCCCCTCTGTTAAACACCCCCAGGGCTGGGAACTCAGCCCCCTCCCTGGGCAGCCTGTGCCACAGCCCCACAGCTCTGCCAGGGAAGAACTTTGCCCTCCCAGCTGAGCTGACCCTGCCCTGGGGCAGCTTGAGCCCTTTGCCCCTTGTCCCATCTCCTGTCCCCTGGCTGAAGAGACCCTCGCCCACCTCTCTGCACCCTCCTGGCAGGGCAGGGGAGGTGGGGAGAAGGTCTCCCCTCAGCCTCCTCTTCTCCAGGCTGAACACCCCCAGCTCCCTCAGCTGCTCCTCAGAGGATTTGCCCTCCAGCCCCTTCCCCAGCCTGGCTGCCCTTCTCTGGACTCGCTCCAGGACCTCTGTGTCCTTCTGATGGTGAGGAGCCCAGGACTGGACCCAGCACTCCAGGTGCAGCCTCCCCAGTGCCCAGCCCAGGGGCACAATCCCTTCCCTTGCTACATCACTGAATTACCCTCTTCTATGCACAAAATATCCAGCACGTCCCACGTCAAATCAAGCATCAGCACAGCATGTTATGCCTCCGTACACAACAGCAGGAGCAGGAGATGTGTTTATACTTTCCCCAGCCAGCAAGCAATCCATTACTGGATTATTTTTTTCCCTGTGCAGTCTGTCAAGTGTCTCAAGTGAAGTTCCACAGATGATGTTCAGTTGTCACACCCAGCCCAAGCAGCTCGTCCACCACGCGGCTGTTAATTACAGCACCCCAGCATCCCTGGGCATGCAGGGAATTAAATAACTAAAACCACCAGCAAACAACAGCTAGGAGGCACTGGACACCAGTTTGGAGACAATGGTGATCTCTTGAAGGAAAAAAAAGTGAATGGAGAGTCACAGAACCACCAACAAAGGGAGAAGTGAAGAGCCCAGCTAAGACATCCAAACCAAAAGCCTCTTCCCAACAGCTGAATGAACTGGGGCAGTTCAGCCTGGTTTACCTGAGTGTTGTGTCCACTTCTGGGCTCCCTGGTATAGAAAAGCCAGGGATCTCCTGGAGAGAGTCCAGAGGAGGGGTACAAAGGTGATGAAAGGCCTGGAGCATCTCCCCTGGGAGGAAAGGCTGGGTGAGCTGGGGCTGTTCAGCCTGGAGAGAAGAGACTGAGAGGGGATCTGATCAATGGGGATCAATAGCTGAAGGGTGGGACACAGGGGGACATGGGCAGCCTCTGCTCAGTGTCTGTGGGGACAGGACAAGGGGTGATGGGCTCAAGTTGGAGCACAGGGAGTTCCCCCCCAATGTGGGGAAGAACTTCTTCCCAGTGAGGGTGAGGGAGCCCTGGGACAGGCTGCCCAGGGGGTGTGGAGTCTCCTTCTCTGGAGAGCTTCCAGCCCCGTCTGGACACCGAGCTGTGTGCCCTGTCCTAGGGACCCTGCTTTGGCAGGGGGTTGGACCCCATGGGCTCTGGAGGGCCCTTCCCACCCCTACAGCTCTGTGACTCTGAAGGGGATCATCCTTCCTCTCCCAAATGTATAAAGCAGGCTGCACAAAGCATCGCACGTGGTGTGCAGCAGCTGCCTCCCTGCTCTGTGCAAACTAGGAAGTTCCCAACAGGAACAACCTGGGTCACAATAGCAAAATGCCTTGGGGAGATAACACAGCCCACTCACATGCAGGCTGCTGGACATCTGCTCCAGAGCCCAAAAGCCCCAGGTATGTCCAGTACATCCACGGACTGCACACAGGGGTGTCAGGAGCTATAGGGCAGCTCACAGACAATCACTTGGATGCACTGTGTTTAGGCTAATTAAAATACATCTCAAACTATTAAAAATGATTAGATGAAGCTCCACACAACCTTAGAGGTGATGTGAGTCCCACCACGATCTCCCACCATCCAGGAGGTGCTTCGGAGGCATTCAGCTCAGGCTGGAGTAACAAGTTCAGAGCAGTTCCAGAAAGGAGTCCCTCTGCATTTAAAGCAGTTTATAGAGCTGAAAACTGTCCACAAATAGAGGTCAAAATGTCTAATTTCATCAGAGAAAAAGACAAAAGCATTTCATTTAGAGTTTCAACAAACCTGCTTTTTAACTCTCCAAAATTCAATTAACTGGACATGGAATGACACGTACCTGGGGCAGTGATGATTTTCAGCACAGGTGTCTTGGTGAAGAGAAAGTCCTTTGGCAGATGAATGACAGGTCCAGGACAAACAGAATGGCTGATGCTCCACCTTCCATCACTGAAAACAGCAAAGGGTTTTAAGACTGGGAGAAGAGCTTCTGGAGAGCAGCCCTGCTGAGAAGGACCTGGGGATTGTGGTGGGTGAGAGACTGAACATGAGCCAGCAGTGGCTCTGGCAGCTCGCAAGGCCAATGGGATCCTGGGCTCCATCAGCAGAGGGGTGGCAGCAGGGACAGGGAGGGGATTGTCCCTCTCTGCTCTGCCCTGGGAGGCCCCAGCTGGAGTCCTGTGTCCAGAGCTGGGGCCCCCAATACAAGAAAGATGTGGGGCTGTTGGAGAGGGGTCAGAGGAGCCACGAGGATGCTCAGAGGGCTGGAGCAGCTGCCCTACAAAGAGAGGCTGAGGGAGCTGGGCTGGGTCAGCCTGGAGAAGAGAAGGCTGTGGGGGGACCTCACTGCAGCCTGCCAGTCCCTGAAGGGAGCAGAGGAACAGGAGGGGAATCAGCTTGTTAAAGGGCAGAGACTGGCAGGACAAGGGGGATGGATTAAAGCTAAAGGAAGGGAGGTTTAGATTAGATATTAGGGGGAAGTTCTTTGCAGAGAGAGTGGTGAGGGGCTGGAAGGGGCTGCCCAGAGAGGGGGGGGGTGCCCCATCCCTGGGGGTGTTCAAGGCCAGGGTGGATGGGGCCCTGGGCAACCTTGTGTAGCTCCAGGCCTGGAGGTTGGTGGCCCTGCCTGTGGCGGGGGGGGTGGAGCTCTGTGACCCTTGGGGTCCCTTCCAACCCAGACCATTCTATGATTCTGTGATTCTATGATTCTATGATTCTATGAAAGGGTCTGGGCAGTTCTCAGCTCTTAAAACCCAGCCATGTGAAAGGTTCATGTGGGCAGTGCACCCTGATGCAGAACTGGAGAGCATCCAGGGAAGAGCTACAAAACCATGTGAGAGGGTTAGAAAGTAGGACCACAGAGAAAGATCTGCAGAGCTCAAACTACTTAGTTTATCAAAGAGAAGGTGAAAGGGGAACTTGGATCACAGTTTAAGAACCTAAAAGGATAATGAAAATCTACCAAGAGCAAGCACTTCAGCTAGAGAGGAGTGTGTCTCAGTTTCCAGGAGTTAGGAGGGGGGGAAGTGCCAGAATCACACAGGAAAAGAAGGAATTCTTGAGGTAATGATATGGATAATGAGTGACTGAAGAAAATTACCAAAGGTTCTCATGGACTCTCCCATTGCCAAAAGTCTTTATCACAAGACTGAGTGATTCTCTGCAAGAACTATTCCAGGTCAACCTGAGTTACTGGATCTGAACATAGCCCAGAGAAACCCCACTGCCCATGTCGTGCACTGCTCAGGTTTGATGGGCCCCAGCACAAACCAAGAAGGTATATTTGCATTATTTTTTCTCCCCATACACTCTTAGAAGGGGCACAGGATCACTGCAGGGACAGAGTGTTTCCATTGCCATGCCTGGTATGGCTAACAAGGTAGAAAAGGCTCAGCAGCATGCAGGCAAACATTTCTGGTGCTGCTACAGGAGCCATAGAACCATAGAACCATAGAATCCCAGAATCCCAGAATCAATCACAGAATCCCAGAATCCCAGAATCCCAGACTGGTCTGGGTTGGAAGGGACCCCAAGGGTCACAGAGCTCCAACCCCCCTGCCACAGGCAGGGCCACCAACCTCCAGGCCTGGAGCTACACAAGGTTGCCCAGGGCCCCATCCAACCTGGCCATATTACTCCTTTCCAAAGGGATTCTGAGAGAAGCATCTGCTGACAGATTTCTGTGCCTCGACACCCATCTCTGCTCTTTCTGGAGGGTTGGGGACCAGCTCTGATCCAACCTCAGCAACAAAGACAGTTCCAAGGTCCAGAAACATGCAGGTTACCAAACTATGCTCCTATTCCACCACCAGCTTCCTTGCCTTCTCCACTTCCCCAGACCACGGTGATGGGCTGGCTGAGAGGCCAGGTTGGATGGGGCCCTGGGCAACCTTGTGTAGCTCCAGACCTGGAGGTTGGTGGCCCTGCCTGTGGCAGGGGGGTTGGAGCTCTGTGATCCATGGGGTCCCTTCCAACCCAGACCATTCTATGATTCTATGCCATCCAGTTTGCTAAGCAGCTCTCCCAGTGGAGGCTGCACAGTTGGCCGTCACCAGCTCCATCCAGCTCAAATTGCTTTGCACTTAATTGATTCATTAAGGTAATCACTGCTGCCATGCTGCCTGCTCATTGCAAACAGCAGCAAATTGCTCAAAATATGTTTTCCCTTCTGAGGAGCAGTAACAAAGAGATTAATCAAAAGTTGGTTGGCTGTTTCAGCTGCTCGTTATCTGTGTGCCATTTATACAACACAAAGCAAAGGGAGAAGCAACTTGCCATCAGTTGGTTATGCTGCTTTTCCTTGATGAGTTCTAAAATCTGGAAATTAAACAAGCAGGGGCACTCCTGATTTATATGTTTGGTCAAAAGCTTCCTCATCCATCTCATCCATGGGCAAATCTGTTTCACATCCAACGACATGTCAGCTTTCCAAACCTCTGCCAAAGGCTATGACTGATGGTGGAAAGCCAAGCTGGCATGGAGAAGCCAAAATTCCCACATTATGCACAAGAAAAATCACACTGACCATGACAAAATTGTTACCTCAGAGTGGAAAATGCTGGATACAAACTTGGTCTACGCTCAAAACACACCCTGTGCCCAAAGCAGCACTTCATCCACCGCATCAAGCAGGTGCAAAACGAGCACCTAAGTGTTCTGTAGGCAATTTCTCTATGCTGCAGCCTGGGTTTGGTCTCCTCTATGAGCAGAGCAGGTGATTAAGGTCTGCAGACTTGCAACAAGGCAGCCAGGCAATGCCACAGTAGTTTAACTCAGAGCAGCTGTGAGTAATTCCCATCATGTCAGCGCCGTGTTTCTGGCAGCTGATGTACCAGCATCCAGGTCTCCAATTGCATGTCAGCATTCTCATTTCAAAGCCACCCAAGAGATTCAGCTAGATACCCACAGAAATGTCTTAACTGACAGCGATTCCCTCTGTTCTGCAGATTAGCAAATTAAAAGGATTGTGTGAGTGACTGTTGCCTCTACAGAGGAAACATTAATTCTTTGCAGTACTAAGTCAATGCATTATTTATTCCTTGCCATGTTACTCTCTGTGTTCCCTCAAAATGGGATTCTGGGTGGGGGATGCTCTGAAAAGCCCACCAGGACACCAGCACTTGCTGCAGGGGTTCATTGTTTTATGCAGGTCATTCTAGGCCAACCTGCAATTAGTCATAATGAGTTACCCCCAGTGCAGAGGTGATGTTCTTTGGTTCCTCAGGAAGCACCAGAATACAGATTTCCAGTTATCTCTGGCCTTCTAGAACCAGTTGCATGAGCAAGCAGAGACTGTTGCATCCCCTCGGATAGCCCAGGGTACTCTGGGTTGCTGAGGCTCTCCTGGATGTGCCAAGGGGCAAGACAGTGACTGTCCAGCAGCCACATGCCATCCCATGTGTGAGGACCGTACCAGCAGGCCAGAATCATGGAATCACAGGGGTGGGAAAGTCCTCCAGAGCCCATGGGGTGCCACCCCCTGCCAAAGCAGGGTCCCTAGGACAGGGCACACAGGGCGGTGTCCAGACGGGGCTGGAATCTCTCCAGAGAAGGAGACTCCACACTCCCCTGGGCAGCCTGTCCCAGGGCTCCCTCACCCTCACTGGGAAGAAGTTCTTCCCCACATTGGGGGGGAACTCCCTGTGCTCCAACTTGAGCCCATGGCCCCTTGTCCTGTCCCCACAGACACTGAGCAGAGGCTGCCCATGTCCCCCTGTGTCCCACCCTTCAGCTATTGATCCCCATTGATCAGATCCCCTCTCAGTCTCTTCTCTCCAGGCTGAACAGCCCCAGCTCACCCAGCCTTTCCTCACAGGGGAGATGCTCCAGGCCCTTCAGCATCTCCGTAGCTCCTCTGGACTCTCTCCAGGAGATCCCTGTCTGTTTGATCCCAGGGAGCCCAGCACTGGACACAACACTCCAGGTGGGGCCTGAGCAGGGCAGGGCAGAGCAAAGGCCTGCAGGACAGCTGAGGGTTTGCAGGCTCTGAGCAGCCCTGGGGCTGGCACACTGCTGGCTCGGTGTCGCTGGGCAGGGTAGAGCCCATCGCCTGTGTGCCTGCCCGTGCAGGCAGAGCTCCACTTTGGGGCTTTACACGATGTTATGTTGCCATTTTCCCAATTTTGGAGGCAATCTACAGAGCAGCAGAGTTCGAGGGGGGGAGAGAAAGTCAAGAGGGTGAGTGTGAAGCTGCTGCAATAAAGAGGGATGAAATGAGGGATAAAGGAGACGGCCAGGCCTGATAGATTGGCTGTCCGATCAGCGATGATAGTTCTTCTGCAAATCATCAGAGCTTCTGCCCTGAAGGCAGATTGTCCAATTCATCTTCATGGGAGCAGCACTGGGGCTTTGGGGGGAGAGCAGAGGCAGCCAGACACAGGGCCAAGGAGCCAGGATGGGAAACAACAGTTGTGCCCTCTTGGCACCCATGATGCTTGCAAAACAGTACTGGCAAATTGTTATCTTCTACTACCATATTATCAGCCTCTCACATCTAATATGCTAATCATTTGAGGGAAATTAATTACAGCAAGAACCACGGCTGACAATCACATCAGTGGCTCTGCTAAGGGCACAGTGGTGTTGCTGGGATTGGCAGTGGAAAGCGTGGAACACAGGCTGGCTTGTCACCCAGCTGGCCCTACCTGCAGTGATATTTCTTTGCCTTTTAAGACAAATTTCTTGTTTTTCAGGGTTACCTGTGAAGCAACAGAACTCTATTAACTCTGTGCCTGACACACGGTTGATAAAAGGTCCTGGAAACTTCAGCCCTTCATATCAAGTGCTTCCTTGGAGAAAGACAGGCTCAGAGAGCTGTGAAGTCAGGTAATTACTGTAAATTAAAATATCAGGCCATAAAGACTGTCCTAACACTGTCTGTATTGCTCAGAGGGAGAGAATGACAGAGCAGCAAAGCTTTGTTTGAGCTTTGTTTTCTGATACAATCCCAGGAAATCCCACCCCATCACCATGGCTGCAACATCACACCAGGCAGTGCCCAACAAAACCCCAGGCAGGTTCAGCTGTGCTGGGAGGTGCCCCAGGCAAAGGGGACTTTCTACAAATAGGTGGGCAAACAGCACTCTCTGGGGACACAAAGAAAGGTATTTTGGGGGAAGAGGCATGTTGAATTCACTAACATAGTATCATGCATTATAACAGAACACAGAATCACCAGGTTGGAAAAGCCCTTTAAAGATCATCAAGTCCAACCAATCCCATCCCAAGCTAAACCAGATCCCTGGGCACCTCATCTGCCCTTTTTTTAAACACCCCCAGGGCTGGGGACTCAGCCCCCTCCCTGGGCAGCCTGGGCCACAGCCCCACAGCTCTGCCAGTGAAGAACTTTGCCCTCCCAGCTGAGCTGACCCTGCCCTGGGGCAGCTTGAGCCCATTGCCCCTTGTCCCATCTCCTGTCCCCTGGCTGAAGAGACCCTCGCCCACCTCTCTGCACCCTCCTGGCAGGGCAGGGGAGGTGGGGAGAAGGTCTCCCCTCAGCCTCCTCTTCTCCAGGCTCAACACCCCCAGCTCCCTCAGCTGCTCCTCAGAGGATTTGCCCTCCAGCCCCTTCCCCAGCCTGGCTGCCCTTCTCTGGACTCTCTCCAGGACCTCCATGTCCTTCTGATGGTGAGGAGCCCAGAACTGGACCCAGCACTCCAGCTGCAGCCTCACCAGTGCCCAGTCCAGGGGCACAATCCCCTCCCCAGACCCATGGCCACGCTGTGTCTGACACAAGCCAGGATGCTGCTGGCCTTCCTGGCCCCTGGGCACACTGCTGGCTCCTGTTCAGCCTGCAGTCACCCAGCACCCCCAGGTCCTTCTCTGCCTGACAGCTCTCCACAGGGGCCATCCTGATTGTCACAATATTTACAATTGTTTGAATGTATTTCCCTCATTAAATGACTCAATCCATATGTAAATCTGTGCAGACACTGTGCATGGAACACACTGGTACCACAGAGCTCAAAGGCTGATTTATCTCTCTACCCTATTTCAGCACTGGCCAATTAGGGAAGTAATTAAGAGCAGGACAAGTGTGTACAGAGACTTCCCCATGAAACCCCTCAGCCCCCTCAGTTTTGCAGCACAGGGATCAGTGGTTCTTTACTAGTCACATACCTCAGTTCTCTTTGCACTTTACAAACACACAGTGCTCTGGTGCAGGTCATCCTGGGCCAGCAAGGGATTAATGAGGAAAAGCACCCAGGGCTGTGATGCCAGATTTGGAGCTTCCCCTTCTTCCACAGGATTGGGAATCAGTAGCAGGTTTGCAGTCGCTATGGCCCTTTCTCACATGAAAAAGGAGAAGCCCAGAGCCACGTCAGGATTCAGAGCTTAACAAATTTCACTGTAGGAAAACAGTTGAAACCTTGTTTTAAATAGTGAAAATGATGCAGGGTCTGAATAGAAGAGATTGGCCAGAAGCCTTTGAAGCAAGAAGGGAGCAGGCAATGGAATTCATCTAGACTTTCAAGCCTCCTGTGCAGAGCATTATGAGAGAGCACCAGAAGAACAGGTTTTCAGAGGGTCCCACAAATCCCTACTGTGGTCAGAATCCAGCTGAGACCAACAAACACACAGGAGGGAGCAGCTGGTGTTCCAGCAGAGATGCTTTCCCCAGCAAGCACAGCTGCCCAGGCAACCGCTGGCTCCCTCCTTGCTTCAAAGATAAACTGGAAGGACCACCACCTCTTGGTCTTCCAGCTGAAGGGCCAAAAGAAAAGCAACACTTTATAAGAAATTACTGTCAATGGATGCAGAAAAGAGCTGGAACTAGAAGCTGTCCTGCCCCCACACAGGCAAAGCTAAGTGCTGGGTGTTCTTCAGACAGAGGCCACACACGGGCCAGGGTCAGGGCTGAAAAGAAGGGGAGAGTCAAGAACAGCCAAGCAGAAGTACAAAGGCAAGAAGCTCAAACAGGGACACTAGCTTTTGCCTCCAACAGCTAGAAAGCACATGTGGAGGAGCAGCAGATGAAAAGACTTGGAAGTCTGCAGAAACAGAAGTGTCTCCCTGGGTCTGCTTAGCTGGAGACAACTGCACTGGCACACGTGGGGAGGAGTTAAAGCAAGGCACCTTCTCTCCTGCTGAGGGGAGGAGAGGCAATCTTCTCAAAGCCTCCTCATCATGCTGCACCAAGATGATTTCAGGCAACCACATCCTGCTTCCAGCTGACTTAATGCAGCCCTTTCTTCTGCTCTTTGCCTGAGTTCTGGGCTTACCTCAGTGGAAAAGGTGTCAAGAGCATGGCAGTTCATTCCAGTTGTGCAGCCAGTGTTTCCCACAGAGTCTGAAGTGACCAGCCTCTGGTGAAGAGACACCCACCACACAATGACCCTTCAGCAGCCAGATCAAAAGATGACCATACCAAGCAAAGCCAGGCCATAGCCTTCTCATCCAGAACCATCCCAGCAGCCTCAGAGTAGTTACTCAGTTACTCAGAGGGTTTCACTTCATCCTTGGCCCTAACATTTAGATGCTCTTCCCCAGATTGGGGGGGAACTCCCTGTGCTCCAAATATTACACTGTCTAGTCCAGGTAAACCTCACAGCATGCCAGTGAGACAATCAGCTTTCTAAAGCAGAGAACAAGCCTAGTAATGAAGTTCTGAGCATCCCCAGCTTGGGCAGATTCAGGGCATTCTCTACACCACTTGTACCTCCTTCTGCCTTTCTCCTCAAGCCTTTGAGCAGGAAAGCATGGATAATTTAGCTCTTAGGTAGTGTCTACGTATCATTTGATAGAAGCAACCTGGGAGACATCTGATGTCAGTCTTTTCAGGTCTCAGAAAGCAGCAGCATGGCCTGACCAGTCCTGTCTGGGGAATCAATGGCACGTTCAGTCCTGGGAAAGGAGCTTGTCCTGCAAGTCATAACTCATCAGATAAACTGCTCCCTCAGGATCAAAATGACATGTAGACCTGGAAGGCACATTTGAAACCTCCCTCTTCCACCGGGCAAAGATTACCTGAGCAGAACTATTATCTGAAACAAGAAATGAGTGTGCTATCCTGCTCTACCCCAGGGCAGCGTTTCCAATAGCAGCAGGCTCCTGAATGGGTTGTTTTTCCTGTGTAAACATAAAATCACAGACTGGTTTGGGTTGGGAGGGACCCCAAGGGTCACAGGCTGTTGGAGGGGGGTCAGAGGAGCCACGAGGATGCTCAGAGGGCTGGAGCAGCTGCCCTACAAAGAGAGGCTGAGGGAGCTGGGCTGGGTCAGCCTGGAGAAGAGAAGGCTGTGGGGGGACCTCACTGCAGCCTGCCAGTCCCTGAAGGGAGCAGAGGAACAGGAGGGGAATCAGCTTGTTAAAGGGCAGAGACTGGCAGGACAAGGGGGATGGAGTGAAGCTGGAGGAGGGAAGGGGGAGAGGAGAGATTGGGGGGAAGTTCTTTGCAGAGAGAGTGGTGAGGGGCTGGAACAGGCTGCCCAGAGAGGGGGTGGGTGCCCCATCCCTGGGGGTGTTCAAGGCCAGGTTGGATGGGGCCCTGGGCAACCTTGTGTAGCTCCAGGCCTGGAGGTTGGTGGCCCTGCCTGTGGCAGGGGGTTGGAGCTCTGTGATCCTTGGGGTCCCTCCCAGCCCAGCCCAGTCTGTGATTCTATGACCCATGGCAGAGCAGGCTCTGCAGTGGGACGATGGAGCAGGGAGACTCTGCCCACACCTTCCAGCGACCCACACATCCTGCCTTTGGGCCTGGCAGGACCAGGACACACAGTTACTTCCTGACTTTGTGCTACTTAAGTTAACAATTATTACTGAAGTAATTCCCTGAGGTGTTGAGGTCAGCAAAGCCCTGGGCAGCATCACAGCTAATGAGCGAGCTGCTGCTCCTGTGAGATGAACAGGGCCCTAAGGCACGGACAGGATCACATCGAAATGGGCCATAAATTTACTGATGCTGCCAAGCAGCATCTCATTAAGGGCAGGGGGCTTTGGTTTAGTAGCTTTTAAAGGACTAAAGGCAGCCAGCTTTTGAACCTGGTCTAATCACCTGCACACACATTCCAAGCTCGTGGCGTAGCAGAGAGAACAAAAGCAACAAGAAGGGCTGAGAGCTTCACTTCCCTGAGCTTCCAGCTCTTAAACAAGGTTGATAATGTGTTTCGGGGAGTTACACCCAAGGCTGAGCTCTCCAGCAATGGTTTCTCAGAGAGAAACACAGTGTGTAGGCAACAGGGCTCCAGCTGGGCATTTTGGTGGTTTGCACGTTCATAATTCCACTTAAAAGCCAATTTTTATGGCCACACATAATTCAAGAGTGATCTGGCCCAGGGGAGAAAGGAAAAGGGGCTTTGACTGCCAGGAGAGCTCAGTCTGTTGGGCAGTCACATCACCTCTGCAGTGCTTGTGCTGGGGAGCTGTGGTCTCTCCAGCCCAGCCAGGCAGTTGTGAGCTCATCAGAGGGAGATGACATCAGGCCCCACCTGGAGTGTTGTGTCCAGTGCTGGGCTCCCTGGGATCAAACAGCCAGGGATCTCCTGGAGAGAGTCCAGAGGAGGCTGAGAAGATGCTGAAGGGCCTGGAGCATCTCCCCTGGAAGGAAAGGCTGAGTGAGCTGGGGCTGTTCAGCCTGGAGAGAAGAGACTGAGAGGGGATCTGATCAATGGGGATCAATAGCTGAAGGGTGGGACCCAGGGGGCCATGGGCAGCCTCTGCTCAGTGTCTGTGGGGACAGGACAAGGGGCGATGGGCTCAAGTTGGAGCACAGGGAGTTCCCCCCCAATGTGGGGAAGAACTTCTTCCCAGTGAGGGTGAGGGAGCCCTGGGACAGGCTGCCCAGGGGGTGTGGAGTCTCCTTCTCTGGAGAGATTCCAGCCCCGTCTGGACACCGCCCTGTGTGCCCTGTCCTAGGGACCCTGCTTTGGCAGGGGGTGGGACCCCATGGGCTCTGGAGGGCCCTTCCAGCCCCTGTGATTCTGTGATCACCAGAGACACACAGGCAGCAAAGAACCCTGCCCTTTCCCCAGAAACAGTAAGAGATGATGTCAAGCAGGTGGCTCTAGTTCTTGCTCTGTCCCTGCCACCTAAGGAAATACCCAGAGGTTCACGGTCAGTTCTGAAGCCTAGTCTTGTTTGCCACAAACCAACAGGATTTTCCTTGTATTTCCATCCCTGATAACCTAGAGTCAGTGCACTTCAGCCCCAAAACACTCCCCCTCTCCCACCAGCCTCCCCAAAACACAAGCAGCCTATTTCATGGCACAAATAAGCCAAGCAGGGACCTCACGGTGCAGCTCGTCACCCCCCCCGACACTGCAAGGTCAGCTCCTGGCATCTCTGAACAGTAATGATAATAATAATAAAGGGAGAAACACAACTGGCATTTCAAAGCTTTTTGATAGATGCTAAAGCCTGTGGGGCAAGAGCCATGGAGCTTCAGGAGGGGTGGGAATGCTGCCTGCTGAAATAAAGACTTTGAGACTGAAAGGCCTTAATCCTGGGTGGGTGGGGGAGGAAAAAAACCCAAAAGAGATGAAAACACTTCCTAGGACTTTTGTTCCTACAGGGAAAACAATTAAATAAAATTAAATTTGAAAAAAAAAAGTAATGCTATTGAGGGTGCAGGTTCAAAATGGTGAGAAATCCCAACAGCCAGAATGCATCCTGGCTAGAAAACAAATTGCCTCCCCAGCACTACAGGATTTAAAGCAAGCAGGTTTTGTCAGTGGATTTTAGCCTGATGAATCAGGTGAATTGGAGGCTGAATCATCCCTGTATCCCCAGGCATCAGCAGCACAACAGAAAGGAGAGGCAAATGAAAAATTGGAGAAGCACCTGGAGGATGCTCAGGAAACCACAGCAGCACTGAGTGGGGAAAACATGATGTGGATGGGGAATGTTTGCATGGGGGGGGGTTAGAGAGGGGCAGTGTTGGGAGCTAGAAGAGACCCAGCAGAGATGGGGCACCTGAGTGTCACACAGCAAACCCAACCAGAGCCAGACCACCATGAAAGCTAAGGCAGGAAACATGGAAGAACAGAAGGGACCCCTGGGTAAGTGCTGGGGCAGAAGCAACAAACTGAACTCTTTGGAAATCATAGAATCCCAGACACAGAGTGAAAGAGCTTTGCTGCTTCTGTGCTGTGAATCACAGAATCACAGCATCCCAGCCTGGGCTGGGTTGGGAGGGACCCCAAGGATCACAGAGCTCCAACCCCCCTGCCACAGGCAGGGCCACCAACCTCCAGGCCTGGAGCTACACAAGGTTGCCCAGGGCCCCATCNCAGGGACTGGCAGGCTGCAATGAGGTCCCCCCACAGCCTTCTCTTCTCCAGGCTGACCCAGCCCAGCTCCCTCAGCCTCTCTTCATAGGGGAGCTGCTCCAGCCCTCTGAGCATCTCTGTGGCCCTCCTTCGTTCCCCATGTTGGGGGGGAACTCCCTGTGCTCCAACTTGAGCCCATCGCCCCTTGTCCTGTCCCCACAGACACTGAGCAGAGGCTGCCCATGGCCCCCTGGGTCCCACCCTTCAGCTATTGATCCCCATTGATCAGATCCCCTCTCAGTCTCTTCTCTCCAGGCTGAACAGCCCCAGCTCACTCAGCCTTTCCTCACAGGGGAGATGCTCCAGGCCCTTCAGCATCCCCGTAGCTCCTCTGGACTCTCTCCAGGAGATCCCTGGCTGTTTGATCCCAGGGAGCCCAGAACCACATCCTGTGCTACATCTGCAGGTCCATGCTTACCTTCATCAGTATCCCTGACACAGCAGCAAGACAACTTCTGCAGGAAGAAGAGTGGGCAGCCTGGCTGCAGCTGCAGCAGGCAGAGGGTCTGGGCACGGACCTGCCCCTCTGCTGCTGGGAGAGCACCGTCACCGATGGCAGCCCAGGGCTGTGACCTGGAGTCTGGCCCAAGGAAGTAGCTGAGATGGAGGCCCCATCCCTGCAGATAGTCAAGGTCAGGGTGGATGAAGCTCTGAGCCACCTGCTCACTGCAGAGGGTTGGACTAGATGGGCTTTAAAGGCCCCTTCCAGCAGAATGCAGTCCCTGAGTCTGTGCATGGGAGAGTGCACGTACACCCCTCGTGACCTCCCCCTGAGAGGACACCCAGTGTGAGCAGAAGGTACCACCAGGAAAATGAATTAGCAAGCTGGGCTGAAAGAAGTGAATTAGCAGTTACAGGAGGGGGATAAAAATAGAAGAAAACCCAACTAATCCCAATGTTTTTCCAGAAGTTTGAACACTCAGAGTCCACAGTGTCACCCAAGTGCTCTTCAACACTTCCAAGGACACAGCTCCTCCAGTGGGGTGGCAATTCCCCCACTGGGCACCCTTCAGCTCTCTTGGACCTTCCACTGAAACTGAGCTTCTAGACAGAGACCCTGCCCCAGGCTGTGGCAACCTCTGGCCCTGTACCAAGAGTCCCAGGCAGGGCCACCGTGGGCACATCCCAGGGATGGGTGTCATGGAGGGATGGACATCACCTGGCAGGCTGGACACACTCCAGCAGGTCCCTGTCCTCCTTGTGCTGAGGGCTCCAGGGCTGGACCCAGCACTGCAGGTGAGGTCTCCCCAGAGCAGAGCAGAGGGGCAGAATCCCCTCTCTCCATCTCCTGGCCACACTCCTTGGGATGCAGCCCAGGATGGGGTTGGCCTTGGGGGCTGCAGATGCACACTGGTGGCTCACATCCACCTTCTCATCCACAAGTACTCCCAAGCCCTTTTCCTCAGCCCTTTCCAGCACACCACCAGGCTGCTGAAGACTGAAGCAAGTGGAGTTCCTTCTCCAAGAAGGGCTTCAGCACAACAGGCAGTTCAAACACCTTGTCAAGGATCATCTAAAACATCTGGTACTTCAGAGGTTCAGGAGCTGCTGTCCCACCAGGGCTTATTTTAAGCAACACAAAAGTTAACATTTGTTTAAAAATAATAATAATAAAAAAAAAAAGGCAGGAAAACATGTTTCCAATTGGCTTATTCTTAACCCAAAAGTCATTTTTCCAATTTGAACAAGAAGCTCCCTGGAACAGCCCCAGGGGTGGGAACATTCCTGCCACGAGCCCTGTTTCTGTCAGACGTGAAGGGCTTGGGCTGGCAGGGTGAGCACAACCACCCCCTCCTTCCCTCCTGCAATAGAGGCAGGAAAATCCCCCTTGTGCTTGTGTAGCCTGCCAAGCCAGCCCATCCACATCACAGCCTGGTGATCTCTGAGCAGTAATGGGAAAGATGTTCATTCCTGTTATCTCATAATTATTCCACAGCTCCTGGTGAAACACCAGGGCAGCACCTTCTGCAGAAGCATCATGCTTAGATCAACCTGAAGAATGGGAGAAAAATGAGGTTTCCTTGCTACAGAAGCATCCTTTCACAGCCAAAGGTGTGCAGTTGATTCACTTGTTTCTCCAGTTCTTTAATCTTCCCACTGAGCAGGATCCACGTGGATCCTGTGAGCGCTCTGAATTCCCCCCTGAGCCACCACAGGGAAGAGGACAAGAAGCAGGGTAGGAAGCTACTTGCAAGCCAGGTATGAGCAGCACCCTGGGCATGAAACCAGCCAGCCAGCTAGGCATGGATGAACATCTGCTGTCAGAAAAAGGGGGAAAAAAGCCCTGTGCAGATCTGCTGCAGTTCAGCTGCCTCTGACATAGAATCACAGAATCGTAGGGGTTGGGAGGGACCTCAAGAGCTCATTGGGTCCAACCCCCCTGCCAAAGCAGCTCCCTAGGACATATCACTCAGATAGGTGTCCAGACAAGACTTGAATCTCTCCAGAGAAGGAGACTCCACACCCCCTGGGCAGCCTGTCCCAGGGCTCCCTCACCCTCACTGGGGAAAAGTTCTTCCCCATGTTGGTGTGGAACTCCCTGTGCTCCAATTTACAGCCATCACCCCTTGTCCTGTCCCCACAGACACTGAGAAGGGGCTGGCCAATTCCCCCTGCATCCCATGCCTAAAATATTGATAAACACTAATTAGGTCCCCCCTTAGTTTTCTCTTCTCAAGGCTGAAGAGTCCCAGCTCACTCAGCCTTTCCTCACAGGGGAGATGCTCCAGGCCCCTAATCATCTCCATAGCCCTTCATCACCCAACTGCTCCCACGTTCTGCCAGAGATCACAGGGCAGGCCAGAGCTCTGGTTCCTAATTTCTGGTGGGGGGTTATTGGGTTTGTAGTTTCCTTGTTTGTTCTTGTTTTCCACTGAAACTACGTCCCACCTTTCAAGCCTGACATTAGTAAGCTCAGAGCATCCCCCTGTGCCACAGGAGCCAGAGAAGGCAGAGAGCACATGGTCCCTCTGGCTCCAGGCCCTTGGGTTTTGCCCCATAACTCAGATTCAGGTATAAAAGCTGGGACAGAAGTAACAAATTCAGGCACTGTGACCCTTATTTCTCTGATAGCAATTCAGAATACACAGCCAAGAACTTGTATTTGTACAAGGAGTCCTTTCCATTGACATTCCAAGACTCTGCCTTACACCAGCTCAATAATTAGCACAGCTTTAGTAATTAGTGTAAGCATGACACCTCAGATAAGAGGCAAAACCAATCCCAGCTTCCCACAACAGAGGTGACCAGCATACAGCACAACCACTGAAGGAAGCCCCCCCTTTCTCCCAATCCCTGCTGGGATGCTTGTATTAAACACCCATGGCTACAGCCCCTCCAGCAGCAGGGAGCCCTGGCAGGGGAGGGAGCAGAAGGGGTGGCCCCAGCAGAGGCAAGGGGACATTTGTGCCAGGCCTCTCCTCTCACAGTCCCACTCAGAGCCCCTGGACCCGATGCAGCAGGACAGAATCACAGGGGTTGGGAGGGACCTCAAGAGCTCATCGGGTCCAACCCCCCTGCCAAAGCAGCACCCTAGGACATATCACTCAGATAAGTGTTCAGACAAGACTTGAATCTCTCCAGAGAAGGAGACTCCACACCCCCTGGGCAGCCTGTCCCAGGGCTCCCTCACCCTCACTGGGAAGAAGTTCTTCCCCACATTGATGCAGAACTCCCTGTGCTCCAGTTTACAGCCATTGCCCCTTGTCCTGTCCCCACAGACACTGAGAAGGGGCTGGCTGATTCCCCCTGCATCCCATGCCTAAGATATTTATAAACACTAATTAGGTCCCTCCTGAGTCTTCTTCTCTCCAGGCTGAACAGCCCCAGCTCACTCAGCCTGTCCTCACAGGGGAGATGCTCCAGGCCCTTCAGCATCTTCTCAGCCTCCTCTGGACTCTCTCCAGGAGATCCCTGGCTGTTCTATCCCAGGGAGCCCAGAACTGGACACAACACTCCAGGTGGGGCCTGAGCAGGGCAGAGCAGAGGGGGAGGATCCCCTCCTTCGATGGAGGGTGAGGGCACCTGCAGCAGCCTGGAGATGCTGCTGCACGCTGAGCTGGTGAGTCACCGTCCCTGGGGGGTTCAAAACACAGGTAGATGTGGCACTTTGGGACATGGTTTAGCTGACGTGGAGGTGTTGGGTTGATGGTTGGACTTGGGGATCTAAGAGGTGTTTTCCAGCCTTAAAGATTCTGTGATTGATGAGTGATGCCAGCAGCACCACCATGGCTCAGAGACAAAGCCTCTGCCCTGACCACTCAGCACACCCTCAGGCCCCAGGGATTAGGATCTGCATCTGCTTTTACCCCCACCCCCTCAGAGACAGGACTGAGCCAGCATCCCAGAAGCACATCCTGTTGATACACACCTCCTCTGTTCAAAGAGCCTCAGAATCTAGCTTTGCTGTTCAACCAAAGCCACAGAGACACGGGCCTGAGAGGTTCCTTTGCACAGAGGGAGCTTTCCCAGCACCCTGCTCTGCTGAAGATGGGATGGGCAATTTGTTTCTCACAGGTTCCACACTCCCTGCCAGCATCTCACACAGAGGCAGAGCTCAGCTTGCAGGGATTACATCCCAGGGATTTGCCTGGATTTTAGTTTCCTCTTGCTTTACAAAACCAAAGAGCCATTTGAGATTTTCAGTCGATTCCCTGTTAACTGCTGTTACATTTCCTTCTCTCTCCAGATAGAAAATTCCCTATCAGCAGGTGACACACATCTCTGGGCTTCTTCCTTTCCATTGGTGTTTTCCAGGATTAGTTTCCTGGGCTGTTTACAGAGGCAGCTCAGGATCACACATTTCAGGCAGGGGTGTGGGGGGGGCTCTGCAGGTGCCCCTTCCACCACAGCAGGGCAAACTCTTCCCATTTCTTACAGACTCACCAGGCTGGAAAAG
>VZTU01011917.1:7423-18270 GCA_013400835.1 Zapornia atra | reverse complement strand
CAACTGCAAGAATTCTAGAGGAAAAAGGTTCAAAAGGAAAAGAACAGTTTCCAAACTTCTTGTTCCAGCATACGAACTGAAGTTGGTAGGTGCAAAGATAAACATTTCAAAGGAGGAAACAGAGGGGGATTCCGCCTGCTGTGGGGCTGACGATTTAGATGAAGAAGGCTCACAGGGAACAGAGGGTCATTGTGCCGGGCGGGCAGAGGCATCCGCAGCTTTGCGATGGGAAACTCAAAGCCACGCGTGGAGAATGAGAGGGGGGACGTGGTGAGCGCTGAGCGGGACCGGCTGATGCAGGGGGAAGGGAAAAGAGAGAACGGGGGGGGGAAAGAACAAAAAAAGAACAAAAGAAGAGATTCACTGCGGAACTCCCCAGTTACAGCAGAGACAAAGGGCAAGATTTGGGAAAGATCTCAAGCTTCAAGGTTTAAAACAAGGTTTAGGTGAAAAACCGGCAAATTTAAGATTAAATGAAGAGTTGCTCCGGGCAAGAGAAGCAGCTTTTAACTCAAACAGCAAAGATTTACAACGAGAGCCCGGGTAAAGTTAAAACGGCAACCTGGGCTCGAAATGACACTTGCAGGGAAGGTAGAAATGCATCGATGCTTGGGCAAACGAGGGGGAATTGGAAGCTGTTAAAAGTGAGCTCGGTGATGAAAAGCTCTCGCACGCCTGGAATGTTACCGCCTTGGAAGTACTTAAAAAACCCCGATGTTTTGGCCCAGCTATGAAGTGATGCACTTGGTGACTGCGGGGTAAATATTTTCTAAAGCACACGAGTGGAAGGAATCCCTGTTAGCTGCAGGGGAGGAGGAAGGAGGGTGAGTAGGGGGGCGGAGAGAAAACCCGCAACCCTGCCCCGCCGCGTTGTGTCCCGCCAGGAACTTTTCAGCTCCAAGGAGCTTTCACCGGGACCGGACGCGGCGGTTCCCGGAGAGAATTTCCCCGTCCCTAGCTGCCAGACCCGACCGTACCGCCGCGGTGCCCGGCTAACCGGATCCTGCGGCGGCGGCAGCTCCGCACGCCCCGAAGGCGCGGCTGCCGGTAGCGGCGGGGGAAAGGGGTGGAGGGGAGCGGAGCGGCGGTAGCGCGGCAGGCCGGCAGGGGGCGCTGTGATCCCGGGAGGGTCCGGCGGGACGGGGCGGGGCCGCCACCGAAGCCGCCCCGGTGCTCCTGGCTGGGGTCCTCATGGCGCAGGCTGCGGGGGCTGAGGAGAGGAGCCCGCGGCTGCTGTGAAACCCGGGGTTTGGCACAAGGCTTGTCTGACGGGCGCCGTGTGCCCGTGCGGCGGTTCGGGCTGCACCCGCGTTCTCTCAGCTTCCCCCGATATATAAACCGGCCCCCAGACCGCCCGGGGCTGTGGTGCGGGGCTTGCTCAGTCTCGCACTGCAGGTACCCGGGAGATGGAACGCCACCCCCAGGTGCTGCCGCGGAGCGAGGTGTCCGGAGCCGCTGGGACCTCGCCCGGGCGCGGCAGCGGCTTGCGGCACGGCTCGGAGAGCTGCCTCCCGGGAGGCGGGTGCCGCTGCCGCACTGCCGCTGTCCCGGCCGGGTTACCGGTAGCAGGACGGTCCAGCTAAGGGCTGTTGGGCTAATTCGTCTAACCCCAAGTTTAGTCATCACGGAGTCGCGTGCTGGATTTTGTCGTCCCCTCCTCCCCTGCACTCTGGGAAGAGATGAGTGGTTTAAAGTCTACCAGGGTGCTGTGAGCCTCCGCCAATTCCTGCTTACATGGGGAGCAAAGAGGGGGCGGGCTGCATTTAAAAATTACTCAGTTCAAAGGTAGTGGCTGGCCTTTGCCTGTCTGTCAGATCTAAGAGGAGTGAGTGGATTTTCATGGAGGAATTTCATGGAAATTAAATCTCTACTGGAGTGATCCATTCAACTCCAAAAGCTTCAGCCCAGTTTTGTATCCTGGATGAATGCCCTGCTGAATAGCTTGGTGGGGATGCAAAAAGCCACCTTAAACCAGGTCTTTTTTTCTGCTAAATTGACTTCGAAGTCGTAATTAAACAATAGCTAGCTTTAAAAAATCGAATTATGAGAAGCTATACGACCAAACTACCCAATAAGTAGAGGCTTTATTTTGGGGATGGGGCCAAGAGGACGAGATGTTCAAACTAGCAAAGTAACTGGGAAGAGGCAAACTGAGAGAACCAAAAGCTAAAAGAAAGTAAAATGAACTGCACAGATTCAAACATGGTGGGTTTTTTACAGCTGTACCAAAGTCAAGTCTGTAGCTTGGGTATGTGGAGGCAGGAGGAGAGTGCTGAATTGTTTGGGGCATTTTAAGCATCCAGTTCAGAGGCTGAAACAGCTTTCTTTGGCCTTTGTCCTGCCCTGTGTTTGAGGCTTGTCTTCACCAGGCTGCTCTGCATAGAGCTGAGCTCTGCACAGCTCAGTATTCAGCTCTTTCTTTTGTAAAGCAAAACTCTGTTTGTGGCCAAGGCATGCGTGCTGCCAATCTTCTCCCTCTTCCTCTGTCTCCCAAACCCGCAGTCACAACTGCATCCGTGTCTCTGTTGATGATTTAGAAGTACAGTAAATTTGACTTGAAGCTAAAACAAAAACTAATTTCCTGCGTGACTTCTGTGGTGAACACCACCTAATTCTCCCCCGCTGCAGTAAAGCTCTCTCACTTGCCACTTGCTGATTTCAGCCCTTGGGGTTCTTCCCGCATCTTCCATCATGCCTGTTCCGGAAGAAGAAACTTTTAAAGTTTATAATCTAATTTTGTTTAAAACCTCTTTGCAGTGATCGGATTGGAGGCATTCCTGGGTTCCTAAAATGCTTTTGTGGCTTTATTCCCAGCTATTTTATTGTGTAGAGGATGTCACCGAATTAGCATACAAAAAGAAGGTGAGATAAACACTGATCTGGCATTCTCACAGTGGTAGATCCTTACAGCTTGTAAGGGGAGGCTTGCTATTTTAAGGTGATATATCCGACACTGCACTTAGTCTGATAAACACAGGTTTTTCGTACACACAGGGTACTTATGCAAATTCGTGCCCAGGTTCAGTCCGTGGAAGCATGGCAGTGCACACTGGCAAAGAATCTAATCCATGGGTCTTTAAAACACTGTCCATCTCTGACCCATGTCAAGTGAAACCATGTTTAATGGTTCTCCTGATAATGACTTTATAGTCTTATTAAAGCTCAGTGCAGTCCTTAGGCGAGACTATCAAATATTCCCAGAGTCCCAAATGTCGTATCGTTAGTGTGATAGTTACTGCTAAAAGAAAGCTCACAAAATATAATTTGCAATTGTTACATTGATTTTCAAATATATTTCACAGTTCATTTGCACTGAGAATTGCTTTTCATTTCTTTAAACTTGAATTTAATAGGTTGCTGATAACTACAGTGTAGCGTTCCTACGAAGCGACGAGCTAAAAACTGGTAAAAAACATTTGGTGTCAACTGTAAAATCCTGGTGAGTTTCAGCCCACACACAGAAACTCTCATTGTTACAGGTCTTTGCTACACCTCTGTCAGAGGGCTGGTTTCCTGCCAGGCAGTAGTTCATGTGATAACTAAATTTTATCCTAAGACGATATGAGAGTACAAAGGTAACACATGTTACTGTCTGGCAACTCTTCAGAAGTACCGAAAATGGGAAATTTGGACACCACTTCCATGCTGTCAGCCAGGTATTTAACAGCTATCTGCAAAGCCTGTGCAGTAGTGCTGGTGTAATAAGCTGAAAAGTCCCCAATTTTGGTTCAGAAAATCACAGATGATGCAATAAAACACAATGGCAGCAGTGCATGTGTTTTGTTTACAGTTTTTCTGCCTAGCTGTTATGCACTATTCAAACAGAAAATGCTGCTCGAGTGTAAAGTAATTGAGAGCTGCAGGGTGATTTATATCAGCTAAGCTTGAAGCCAGCAGCAGCTGGGACAAGATCTGGCAACAAGTCAGTCATGTCCCGACATTGTGTGAGAGGTAGTGGCATGTGGATCCCTGATATTTCTGAATAATCAGGCCTCCCACCTTGCTCAAGAGGAGAGAGAGGTACCTTGTGTGGCCAGTGGGGTTTTCAAGCAACAGACTGGGTCATAAACCAAAAATTGTCCTATCGTACTTTAAAAATTCCTACAGTTGTGACAATCCCAGCTGGGACTGGGATGCCAGTGAAAGATGCCAGTCTACCCACTGTCTGTCATTCCCAGGTATCGCCAGCCTGAAATCAGCCAGGTCAGGCTGCTGATCTGATTGAAAACTAAAAATTCCCCACACCACCAGATAATAAAGCTACAGATGATCACGTAACTGCACTTCCTCTGGGAGTCAGAAGGATCTGAATTCCTGGTAGTAAACTAAACATATGCAACAGCCAAGTCCGAAATCATACACACAGACTATCTGGCTCTTTTGAGGGAGCTTGACCAAAACTGTGGGCTGTTGTCCGAATGTCCTAACTCTGGATGTCACTCTAATGCACGTTTTACATAAATTTTGCAGTTTTACTTGCCTAGTGCAGGTATTCCCAGAGGACCACCTTCAGAGCCGTAGCTGGTGCTCACAATACAGTGTTCTCAGTTACATCTCATAGTGGTTCCTAACATGTAAAGAAGTGAACAGTATTTGTTCATCCATAAAGTTTAGGAACTGCTGGTTTAAGATACCTTTACTGTCTGACTATAAAGAACATATTCTGGGTAGTTCTTGCACTTAAAAAACCACAAGGGTGTATTACATTCATAGCTGTGAAATCCTTTTCTAGATGGAAAACTGAGGTCTACACTTTAAGACTTGTTTGTTGATTTTTAAGGAAGTGCTGATGGTTTTAACAATATATTGAATACAAATGAAGATATTTTCCATAAGCCACAGATGGCTTGAAACAATAGTTCTGACTATAGCTCCAAGAACCATCCAGTGCTTTTGACTGGTTTAATTCAGGAACTTAAAGATGGTTATTTAAATGACAGTAGCATTAGCTGATTCTATGCTGGTATGTTTCTAAGAGAAAAAAAAAATCTGGTTAAAATACTAGAACCCAAATAATACTAACGTCTGTCACTGATCTTTATATTTAACTTACCTCTAGCCACAACTGCTTGCATGTTCCAGTCACTGATTGTAACCACAAACATCTGTTGTGTATTTAAAACAAGAGCAAAGTCTGAATTAGCTACGTCGTAAATCAAAACAAGTATCATTTGTACTACTCCTCTTCAGATTTGTTTGAAATTCTTCTATTACTTTTGGAACTAAAATCATGCAAACTCCAATGTTCTTGATATTAGCCGAGCAGTGCACCTGGTTAAGCCATATGAAGAGCATTCATGTATAATGCAGTTCCCGCCTTTTTAAAAAGAACCTAAACAATGATTTATTATTTCACACTCCATAAATGCTGTAAAACTCTTACTTCTTGATAGCATTCTATCTTTGCAATTGTAAAGTAACTGATTTGTAATGCTCCTCTTTTAATAACCACTTTGTGAATTCTACAGGGGCAGGACCAACTTAGTTGCGTGTATAACCCGAACTCCACAAGACACTGAAACACAGTTAAGAAATCTAGTCATTCAGATGTAGATTTCTGTGCATACACCTGGAAATATGGTATCTTAAATGCTTGTATGACATAGCAGCTAGAGGCCCTAAAAATATCAGGATGCTATTACACTGGCTGCTATATAAGGCTATAGAAACAGCTCCTGCTCGTAAGCATCTACAAGGACAAGACAGAGGGGAAAAGAATCATAGAATCATAGAATGGCATGGGTTGGAAGGGGACCCAAGGATCAGAGAGGTCCACCCCAGCTGCCACAGGCAGGGCCACCAACCTCCAGGCCTGGAGCTACACAAGGTTGCCCAGGGCCCCATCCAACCTGGCCTGGAACACTTCCAGGGACGGGGCACCACCTCTCTGGGCAGCTTGTTCCAGCACCTCACCACTCTTTCTGTAAAAAACTTCCCCCTAATATCTAATCTAACCCTTCTTTCCTTTAGTTTTAATCCATTCCCCCTTGTCCTGCCATTGTCTATCCTTTTAAAAAGTTGAATCCCCTCCTGCTTATAAGCTCCCTTCAGGGACTGGAAGGCTGCAATGAGGTCCCCCCGCAGCCTTCTCCTCTCCAGGCTGAACAAGCCCAGCTGCCTCAGCCTCTCTTTGTAGGGCAGGTGCTCCAGCCCTCTAATCATCCTCGTGGCTTCTCTGAACCCTCTCCAACAGTTCCACATCTTTCTGGTATTGGAAGCCCCAGATCTGGACACAGGACTCCAGACGGGGCCTCACGAGGGCAGAGTAGAAAAGGACAATCACCACCCTGTCCCTGAAGTGACATTCTTCCTGTAGAGTGACTTGTAGCATGAGATCCTAATTGTGGGTACAACACATATGATGCAGATATACCTCAAGATACTGGTCTTCTTTCAGTCACCACAGAAAGACAAACCTGGATTTAGGTCAGTGGAAAACACCAGTTTGTGCATTAACAGAGCATTTGCCATTGTTTTATCCCAGAATAACAGGAGGGCAGTATAAACACGGTGCATAGAAAATACATATATTGAGGCAGCAGAACATCAGGTGTTCACTCACAGGTGTTCACATATGGATACACACCATCACACGTGCTGCAATGCCTCACAGAGCTAACTCACTGCCGTACTGTGGTGGTGCCTAAAGCAGCATGCTTTTAATGCTTAATATTTTTATTACTATTTTATATTTAGTATATTATTATTTTATATTATTATATTTATATTATTATTTTATAACCCTGGAAGATGAAAGAGCTAGTTCAGGACTGTGAACACTGTACCTTATACAGTCTTTATGCTAAAATAATCAGTGGTAAAGTAATTAAGGTTTCAGTCACTATTGGCAACATTTGTTCTTTTGAAGGGGATTTATGAGGGCTTGTTTTGTTTCACTTCAGGTTTAAAGCCTGGACCTTTTGTGGGTGCTTTGAGAATGAAAGAATTTGAGATTAATAATCTTGTACAAAACCAAGCAAATGGAATCTAATACATATTTGCTGAGAATTATTCCAGAGCTAAAAATTGAGCTGCTTTTGTACAGTAAAAGGAAAAAAGAGACTTGTTTCCCTGTGGTGTTTTTGGGTAGAGCTCAAAGCTTGTTGGGCACAAGATCCCCTGGCACAGGCTTTTGATGTCCATATTTGAACACCAAATACGATACATGGTCAACATAATTTATTATAGTTTTTAAATTAGTTTTGAATGGCCATAAATAAAATTATGAGGGGTTTTTTTTTCTGTTTTCTGCTGATAAGCTGAAAATGAGGGTATCTGCAGGATAGCTAAGGAATTCAGTATTCTCTTTTCCCAGATCATCTTCCATTTATTGTCACTTTTCTTGTTTTATTTGCTTTCTCTCCTGAACCTTTGCAAATTTTTGGGGGTTTTTGTGGATCTCCTTAAAGCAGGCTTGGCAGTGCTTGTCTGGAAACCTTATCCTGCAAACACGTGGCCTTTGTTCATTAGGTTTAAAGCACTGTCCAAACAGAAGGAATATGAGGGTTGTTTGAGCAAGTAGCTAGGGCTTTGGTTGAACTGTTTGGCTCTTGGGAAGCTGCCAGCACTGAAGAGATAGTATGGGTCTCACCTTGTTTTATTTCAGTTATATCTAGTACCTAAAACCAGACTGCAGAATGGGTAACATCTGAGTGACTACACTGATGTGGATTCTACTTAAATCATGTAGCAGAAATAAAGCCGCTAAATATATATATATTTTATAGGATTCAACCTGTTTCTAAAACGACTTTTCTTAAATAGCTCCCCCTGGTATATTCTTACAGAGCTTGCATAATGTTTGGGTTTTGTTTTAATCAGGCACTGCTTTGTGGGAAATAAATGAGGTTTTATTTCCCATCTTTTTAACATTTAGAAAAAAATTAGCTTCACACACTGAAGAGTAAAATGTACTCCACTACAGCTGGGCTATAGAAAATAGAAAAAACTGATCATGTCTTTGATGAAAGATGAATGGTTTCTATACAAGTCTGAGGTCTATAAAGCAACTGGATTAATGCTGTATCTGTGAACAAATGACAAGCTCTATTTTGTAATTTCAGTCTTTTTAGATTCTTGATTATGACATTTCTTGTTCTCTTGAAATGGAAGAAAGTAAATAATTGAGTTTGTGGGTGATGAGCTTGCCAAACACAAGGCACTGAGAAGTTCTGTAAGCTTCTTAGGTGGTTAATGCCTGCTGGGCTCCTTGCCAACACGGTCAAAATATTTTAGCATAAAGTTAGAATCTCCTTGTGTTGTCATTTGCCCACTGCAATCAATTGGTTAGCCATAACCCGGAATTAGGAATCCAACCCCAATCTGTGATACTGCTCCATGCAACCATTATTCCTGGGATCTCTGCCTGTAGAAAAACCCACGATGATAAAACACAAAGTCAGCTGAATATGCTGTTTCTAAAACTCATTAATTCTGAGTCGCTGAGTGAAACTAAGTATGGACGAATATTCAGTATTCATGGGAGGTACAGCATCCCTAGAGTGCTCTTAAATGCTGTGCTATGAGAGACTAAAACAACTGGATATTTTAAGTTCCTTTAGAAAGGAAGGAAAATACACTCGTGCTCTCAGAAGTAACATAGGACTAAACATCACAACCTGGTAACTCATACACAGTGTTGCTGCCACCTCCACCACGCACTCCACACCTTTGGCTCTCAGGTTTTTACTAGAGCATGAAATCAGTAGTTCTCCACAGAAAGCTTTTCCTGCCTAGCTCTGCAGGTGCTGGGGATGTATAGAGTAACACGCTGCAGAGCATATATTTCAACAGGAGTCAAATAAAATAATGATCAGGATGATCTTTACTGTTCTACATCTATTTTAAATGTTACCCTCTAAAGCTCCTTGTGTCAAAGGACAACAAAAATATTGCAGAGAGGAAAACACAAATAGTTGTCTTGGGAAGGAAGCACAATGGCTGGAAAAGTTTTTCCAAGCAAAAACTGGGGCAATCCTGATTGTACCATTTTTTTCCCCTCCCAACAGTTGATATTCAACAAACATAAATTGAAAAGTAAAAATCAGAGAACACCAAAGAGAAAGAAGAGGTTTTTCCTCAAGATACACACAGTGTTTTCTGGAACTACGTTAAGAGACAACTTTGTATTAATTACATGCAAAATGAACGACATAAAAAGATTACAGAATAATTTCTGTAGGGATAGGAGGGTAAATAATCTATGTATTATGATGTAAAATGGCAGCATCTTGAATAATTAAATATTTATCAGAATTTGAGTCAACGCATTCAATAGGATGGCATCTTTGTAGGGGAAAAAAGTATAATTGTTACTGTGTTTTAGAGAAATAGGTAAATTCAGAGTTTGATTCTTGCCTCACATTTTTCAATTTAGTTATTATGGCAATTATAGTTAATTGCTTTTCTTCAAACCAATGCTGAATGGTTTTGAATGTTTTGGGTACAGGAAAAGTCCTTTATCAGTTTGATTTATTCTTACACTAGAATACTCAGCTGCAAGTTTTTTCCTAAGACTGAGCACATTGGTGTTTTAAAACCATCACTGCTCTGCAAATACAACAAATCATATCAGAGGCAGAAGGTTACTGATACAATCATCTACTATATAGTTTTTCTCAACACAGAACAGTTGGTCCTGTCATGAATTGCGCTTCTTTATGCTGAAGCACTTCACTGACGCATGTTGTGTGTGTGTGTGTGTGTGTGTGTGCACGTGTATACTCTGTATCTGTTAAGATGTAGTATACTCTTACAGCTCAGATTACTTCAAGCTTGCCAGCATATTTTTCACTTTGTATCAGTTCAAAACCTCAACCCATTTTCTGTTAGCATTTTGAATTATTTTGTTGCAGTGGCTACCAAAACCAAAAACAACCCCAAAGCCCACCATCTGTGAATGGGTGGATGTACCCACAAAGCTTTTTCAATCCATCCTTCCTACAGATCCTCTGTGAGCAAGATTTTTGTAAGAATGAACCCAACTAGTATCAAAATGATACCTCTCTGTATCCCTGCCAATATACCATACATATGGTATTAGTATAAGGTAGGAAGGAAACATAAGATTAGAGCCACTGTGGAATCAACCAGTGCAGTGACAATTTGCCATGCAATGACAATTCTGCCTTTCAGTTGAAGCAGTGTTTTTAGCAAGTATCCAGCAGAGATTTGAACTGATCACTGCTGGTTCCAGCAGTTTCTCACCCTTATCACCTCTTTACCTTAGCTTCTCTTGCTCAGTTCATTTTAGCTCAGTCTTGCCTCTAATTCTGCCACCATTTCCCCCACCCCTTCCCAAACAGAAATACCTGAGAGGCCTGCTTGGCCGTGTCTGTCTTTTGTGACTTATCCTTTCTCTCCTGACCAGTTTGTAATCCCTCTGGCTGATGCTTTGATCTGCTGCCTCAACACACTTAGTACAACCGGGCCTAATTTCAGTGGTCCAAAGTCCTGCTTTTAGAGCTATGATCAAGGAGCTGTGGCTAGAGCCCTAGCTTCTCTTCCCCTCACAGTGTATGCCCGAGGCCAGCAAGAGCTCCCATTTGGGCAGCTAAAGGAACCACAACTCCTTTCACTTCCTCCCCTGACAGCTTGACACACAGCTGCAAGCTGCTGCCAGGCGGCACAGCCCTCTCCGGACACCTCCATGCCACGCCAGCCCCGCAGGGCTTTGAGCTACACTGTGCTCTTGGTGCACGGACGAGGTTAGCCGACCCCTCGCCGCAGCGTTCCTCATTACCGTCAGCCACGGCACTAACATCAGCAATGTGTGCGCTCACGTAGCCAGGAGCGGAAGGGGCAGGGGATGCCCCGCTCCCCGCCGGTGTCACACCTCGGCCTGAACG
>VZTU01011915.1:0-51601 GCA_013400835.1 Zapornia atra | reverse complement strand
CGGAACCACAAGATTTAGTACGCCATGCCTACTCACTTCAGTATTACACATGTGCCTGTGTCTTGGAGTTGTGTCAGTTTATGGTGGCAGGTTCAAGATATAAATGCCTTTATTTTTGTATCCAGCTTTCAAAGTGTTTGTTCTGGAAGCATGCAATATCTACACAGTATCTGTTATTTGTTGGCTGTGCACAAGAATTGGCAGGGAACTTTAGACAGACTTAACCCTTTACAAAAAGTGTTCAGGATGCTGTATTCCAACATACTACACTTCTGTCGTGATCAAGTTTAAAAGTCTTATTCTAGTTCTAACAGTAACATTTAAAAAAACACTTAGCTTGTCCTTGAATCTCAGTGTCACGTACAGTGTTACCATAAAGCACCAGAGAATTCTAAAAATCTCAAGATTTTCACTGGTTCTTAAACTTTCTTTTTACCGAAGTCCCATTTACAAACCATTTTAAATGTCTGATACATCAGCTTATTCATCACATGTATCTTTTACCATTTACGATTCTGATCCTTCTTGAACTCATACAAGCAACGTGACTGCAAATATACTATTTAGCAACCCTTTAGAGGCTATGAAAACAACTCCATAATGATAGCACAACAAAACTCCTTAAAGTGGAAAAAACTAACTTTCAAAACAAACACAAGGAAAACCCAAGAAAACTCTCACCTCTTTAATTCATATTGCTCAAAACTTTTGGTGTTAAACATCCCCCTTTTGCCACAGAGTTAATTATTTTTTCCTTACATTAACTGTTAGTCTAAACTACGAAGGGCTTAATGGCTACATGAAATACAGAGCTTTTCAGACTTCCCAATTTTACCTGCAACTATTAGATGAGGCAATAAGCCATACATATCATGATAATTGATAATTTTATAACTTTTAAAAAAAACAACCTAAATTATCAGGTCTCAACTTCTTTACTTAATTACTTCATAAAGTAAAGATTACTTCCTTTCAACAGACCTTGTATTTCCAGTTACAAAAAATAAGATTTCTAGACCTTGCCTAACTGCACCTAGCAGGCCAACAAGCTACAGGGAATATATTAAAAAAGCAGTCACTATATTCTGTCTCATCAAGCAAAATAATTCAGCTGTTTTGTGGGTAACTGTTTAATGTCTTCAGAGTTCTCAACAGTACAATTTGACCTGTTTAGAGTGGTGTGGTTAAAATGCCTAATTCTTACCCAATGCATTTATATCAGGTTAAAGCAAGCTTCAGGTCAACAGGAGCTGAAAGTTCTCAAAGTTATATCACATCCTTGGAGGCCTGGAAATGTGTGGGGGAGGAAGCCTTGAAAAGAACTCTTGCTGCACTCCGCTGTTTTCAAAACAGTCTTTGTATTTTGTGGTGTAATAAAACGTAAAATGTGTCAGAGGAAATTAAAAGCATGAAGCAGCAATTTCCCAGGCACATCTCCTGTAGAGACACGCTGTGCTGTTATTCTTTATTTAAAAAGGAACAACAAGGTAAGCATCTGTTGTACTCTGCAGAAGAGCAGCTTCACATTTTAGATCTGTGTGCAGAAGTGGCTGTAATATGTTATGAAATCCACAAGCAAAGGATTGAAGTCCTATCTGAAGTGCTTTTTCAATCAAATTCAAGTGCTCTGTTATTTTGTTGCCGCAATCACATATCTATCTTACGCTTCCTACTTAAAAAGCTTTTGGCATGTATTGCTTTGAGCATTTTTACTTAACTCTTCATTAGGAATCTAACTCTTTACTTAGGAATCTAATTTCACAAGGCTAGTTTTCAATTTGTTCAACAGAAATTACATTCTCTTGACATGAAACCCAATTCTCATCTTAATCAGTATGTTAGGGAACAATGAAATAAAACGATGTGCTGTACTTTGTCTAGCACTGTTTTTTAATATGGACTTTTTCCATCTACTGTAGGAATTCCGGATCCCGAACTATGCAGATGTCAAGCACCCACAGTCACTAAGACAGTAACATCTTTGAAGCATGAACAATATTTTTCTCGTATCTAATGTTTTAGTTTAACATTACTTCATACAGGAAGAACCCAGTACGCAGCCGTATCTTTTGTTCATGTCTTAATTTATGAATTGCAGCACAGTTCACAATGTAGAGTCCTCTGAGTTTTTAAATACATAAATAAAAGTATTTCCCAAAAGAACTCCTAATAAAAAGACAAGCATGAAAATAATTTGCACTGCAAGGTTATGCATCTTTTTCTCCATCATATACTAAAGATGGTGAAGGAACAGTCTTAGCAAGTCCTCCTGAAATCTATCCATTACAGATTACAGTTCTTCAACATTAAAGTGAATAATATTACTATTTAGAGGGCTTTTTTAATACAGGCTAAATCAACCTGTTTTACCAGGTACAGATTTGGGTAACCTTATTTTTATGGCCTTTTCTAGAGAGAATAGAACTGATGGCAACTGTTGTTTCAGCTGACTTAATTCTAAACAAGTTCAAGGCCTGGCCCAGAAGGAAGACAGACATCAAGTAATCAGGGAAGGCTGTAGCAAGCCATGGAGATGGCCTTTTAAACCACCTCTGGGAAAGCTGTACATCTTCTACGGGCCATAATGTATTTTAGTGAACTTAAGGGCTTTACTAGAGTCTCTGGGAGTTTCATCACTGACAGCAGACAAGCCAGGGTTTTGGTCTACACACTCCCAAACAGAAAACAGAGTCCTAGACACTCCTTTGCAATAGCTAACGTATTCATTCCATATGACACTATGCCCCATTTCTGTAGTGCCAGGCCAAAAAACATACTGTGAAGATTTGGTTTCAACACTTCGAAACTGTACCTGTGTTGTTGTTGTAGCATTTGGTGTTACTGGCGATGGTGAGTCACTTGTTTTTGGCTCACCAGGGGAAGCTGCTGAACCTTGGGATTCTTGGCTGGCTGGCTGATCTGGTGATAAAGCATCACTGCTGTCTTCATCAAATGAATAATCATCCAAAGCTTGAGGATAATTCTCTTGTCCAACTGCTAGTATGTTTACAAAGAAACAAGCAAACTAATTTTTATTTTAGATACAAAAATTAAACTTAGGCATCGGTGGCAGAATTAGCTAATTAACAGAAAGTGGTAAGTTTGCAACACTGTCTAAACATATGGTACATATTTATTGTGTTTTTAGTATGACAACCATATCAAATTTTAAGTGCTTAGCAGAAGTTGTTTGAGCAAGAGATTGAAAGGTACATTCAACTTATGTGGAGTGCACAAAGACACCCATGACAGACGGAGTAATGGCCACATATATTTGACTATTTTGTAATAGATTTATTAAGAAATCTTTTCAAAGACTCTGTTATACTCTAGCTATGTAAGTCTAACAGTTTCAAACAAAAATAGCATAACTAATCAAATGATGACAGAGTTTAGGACTCAGAAGCTCACAGAGTAAGTAGTAAAAAATCAGCTTCGAGAGTTAAATTACTATTTTCCACAATGCCATATAGGTAACAGAAGCTGTGGGACTTCTACTTGCCTATAATTGCTTCTTTAACGCTGGAGTCTACAGGAAGAATATTTTTCTCTACCAGTTCCATTGGGCCAGGCCTCTGAGCAATCTTCTCATTCAGATCATCTGCCAGCCGAGCTCTCTTCAGTTTCATCTGAGTGGCTTGTAGTGAAGGCTCTGCAAACGTCTCTAAAAGGATACACTGATTTAAATATTCTGTTCCATGTTTTCTCCAATTTAATGAAAAACAACACGATCTTGTCTTTGCAATAACTATTCCTCTTTTATGAAAAGCAGCAAAGGACTGTTCCGAAAATTCTCAAGTTAATAAGCCATTATATGAGTAATGTTCATGGCCACCATCATGCTTTTCTATAAATACAACCTTCTTCTTTAACAGCAGTAATACTTTAGGTAAACATCTGTGTGTTGTTTCTGTTTCCCAACAGAAAAGCAGGGAATATAAAGTAACAAATGCTAATTACAATCTGAAGTCAGCACTTGGTGCTCTAACAGCTTATCAGTGTGAGCTAGGGTAAAGGTTTAAGTAGTCCACTGATTTTTTTCTCTCTTGAGAAACATTAAAAAGTATACCCTTAAGAACAGCTTCCAGCACAAATTTAAGTGTTCAAAATTATATTTCAATGAAAATACAGAGACAGCCTGTCAACATGGATATGATCTATCAATATGGAGATTCCTATCTGAGTTTAGTATCCAAGTGCCAGTTTTGAAAACTTAACAGCTATTAAATTGACTTGGATTACATTTATCTGGTCATTTCTGTATTTAGTAAGATTAGGGTGGAAGACTGCAATGCACTTGTAAGAAGACTACTGTTTCAAATGCCCTGAGCAACACGGAAAACAAGAAGGCAGGGTAAAAGGGAAGTTTATTAAACACTGTTTGGGCAGGGGATGGGGTAGTACAAGGCTGTCAGGTTGTTTTAGGGTGTGAATAGAAATTTAAGCAACATACACACTAAATGTACATACACCACAGTATAATTATCGTTACAGCATAAGATCAATACACAACTGCAAACAATATGCAGCTGAGAACGCTTCAACTGCTCTAGAGGTAGCTTTTATTATACAGATTTAGAATACAGATTACAACAGACACTGTAGAAGTACAGAAATAGAGCATAAAACCTTTAGGAGTTATTTATACCAAAGCCAAATTCAGTTAGAAAGGAAGTGCAGAACAGAAGTTGCTCTAATAGCAGCTCAAAAGGTACATACAGTTGGGTACAAACCTTCAAGGATGTGCATTCTGACCAGCTCTGATCGGTCTGGCCGGCTGCGAATCTTGTGCTTCAAAAAATTTTCAGTCTTTAAAGAAACAAGAAAATAGCATTAACTGCTGTTTACTAGAAAAATCAACGTAGTTTGATAAATCAATGTTGTCCAATCAATGAATATTTGCAGTTGCATTCAGACATCCCTGTTAGAACACGGGCAGTAGAAGGGTTTGTTTTGTTTTCTATTTTTCTATCAGTCAAGCAGTGCTAGCGGATGTTTATCTACCCCAAACAGGCTGGAAATGTTTCTGGATTCGATCCCATACCACCACACAAAATCACAACAGCATAGATTTGCTACAGAGATACCGCACAAGTATAATTTACCCAAGGATCCTATCCTTAACTGGAGGTAGCTATGTACTACATTATGACGGTAAGTTTGTCCTCCCACCTGGATCTGTGAAGAATTAAGAACGTTCCTCTCAGATTTGACACCAACATTTTATTTTAATGGATTCTTCTTACATGTTATCACTGTAATGGCAATAATTTTTTCATGTACTCAGGGAATTCAGTATCACATAAAACTGACTATCCATTTTCAATATGTTAATAAGTTTCCACAAAGTGGTTTACCCTGGCTCGCTCCAGGCTCTTTATCTGCTCATGGAATGCAGCTGGACTTTTCAAAGCTGTGAAAGGAGAGCAAGAGTTAAATTGACAGGCAGTGATTTCCAAAAGAAATATCCTGATGGGTATGTTTAGATGCGTGTTAAACACCACCTCAGAGTTGTGGTTGCATCTGACCAGCCATACGTTTGCTTCATGCTAGCTGTATTCACTTACATTTAACAGAGATGAGCAACATTCCTATACAGAATACTTGGAATATTTAACAGTTATTACCCTGTAACAGTTAACTTTTCCACAAAGCACACCAGAGTCTTTTTACTAAAATTACTCCACAGGAGAAATGTTATGAGGTAAGGTTCAGAATGCCAAAATAGTGTTTAATTTATTCCACTGTATTTACTATCTGTAGCTCATACTACTTGTTATTGGAGAGAAATGGACTGTCCCTTAAGAACTATATCTGCTAATTTAAGAAAAAAAAGGAGAAAAAACCCCCCAACCTGTAGATGACCCAGATGTTCAGACTGGAAAACAGAACAAAGATGCTAAATAGCCAAAAAGAGTAAAAAACACTACTCAGCTAGATAGAATAGCAGTCGTAGAGCAACTAGATTGCTGAAAGGAAGCAAAATGGCAGCAGGCATTATCCATCTCATTTGCTACATTTTTGGCAGAAATAAGATACTGCAAAACCAAATCTTGTAACACTGTTCGGCAGTTTAGAAGTTGGGTTTTTTTTCCCCAGGTCTTACTCAAAAAGACACAGATTATTCTGTTCCCTGGAGATAATCAACACTACAGACCTGTGAAAATGAAGATGCCTTAGAGCAATCCCAAGTGTGCTGCATATTCAGATACCTCATGGAAGAGATTAGCTTTACGTACTGCTGTGCTTTTGAGCTAGAATTCACAAGTGCGCGCTGGGCTATTTATAACAAAGTGACATAATTTTTGGTATGTTTTCAATGGCGTGTGTTTCTGTTTAAGAAAAAAGTGTCACTTTTCATAGGTAATCTTTTGACAACTTAGACTTATTATCTTGAGCTCAGTCTCATCCCACACCATTCACTGGGATTCTCAATGCTTTCTGTCCACCTGTCATTCTGATGTCCACTCACTTATATAATTCAATTCACGACAGTAGGATTAGTCATAATTTAAAGAGAAAAAATAAAAGTAGAATCAGACTATGTCTGCAAATCCTTGTGTTTTTCATTGTGATGACTATTTTAACTAAAACATTAGGTAAGTAAAATGAATTTATTTCATACTCATTTAGATTACCAAAAAGGTCCCAAAAGTCTTTTCAAATGAGTTATTTTTAATGATTTTCACATAAATGCTTATCTTCGTAATTTTATATATTCAGTCCATAATACAGTGCAGTAATACAAATTACTAGAAATAGCAGAAGTCTTACGTGGCATGATGCCCTGGTCCACCAGCTGTTCTCGTGTCCGTCTTTGTTGTAGCCTTAGCTGAAGTACTGTCAAGAGAAAACATTCATTCATATGTAAGCACACTATTCCTCTGAAAGTAGGAAAAAACCCACATCCAAAAGATACCGAGTATTTCAGCCTTAGAAATATTTTTCAAATGTAGCCAGACCTGACAGTAACCTCTGAGACACCTATCACTGAGGATCAACTGCTATTAACAGTTTGGAGGGACTGCTTCCAATCCAGTGTGCTGCTTTTCGGTCACCGCTGATAAAGGGACTGGTATAAAGAGTTTATACCAGAAACTGCAACATGATGATTATATAGCTTTCTTACATGTCTTAAACCACTCTTACATGACTGCTCTGTGCTGAAATAGAAGTTATGTTTCCAAACATAAAAGAAAAGCTGTACATTGTTTTTCCTCACGGACGTTTTTAAATATAAAGACTTACTGTACATTTAAGTCAATCTTGCTGAAACATGTGAAGAGAAGCCATACTTTACCTGCATTAGTTAAAAAAACCCAAAACCAGGACACAATCAGGAACAGGCATCATCTCTCTAAGTATCAGTAGATGCTGTTTTCCTGATTGAGATACATGTTGTAATAATTTCTAGGACCAAATAAATGCAATACTGAAAGATTTGGAAAAACTGTTTACATTTTTAAAGGCAACTTCATGTGTTTCATTACATTCAATAAAATGTACAAAGATTCTTATCTTATTGTTACTGTAAGAATAACTCAAGTGACACACATTATATACCAGGACCTGCCAGAAACCAAGGGGAGGGCACAGACATAAAGGCCTCATAATTTCAAAGGTTAGAGCTGCCAGGAAAAAAAGTAAAAAAGGAAGAAAAATAAGTAGTTTGTTTCTTCTTTTGCTCCTTTCTCTGTGTTTCTATCAATTTACCATAGTGCTTTATTTCTTAAACATATATAGCCATTATCCTAATGCAAAACATCATCTTTTCAAGAAAAAAAAACAACCCTAAGGATGCAATGTTTACATTCTTAAAATCTGACTTAACAGCTTATTATGGATGTAAGATGATGACATGCTGTTCCCATTGTATTTCACAAGGAAGCAAAACAAACTAATGCCTTGCCCAAAACTTCAAAATGAACGTAATTTCTAAAAAATCAGGCTAAGGCCAAAGTTTGTTGTTTTCAGAATTTAAAAGGAACCAGCTTATTTCCTGTTCTACAGTACAGGAAGGATACTGCTGGCTAAAGCATTAACACTGGGAATAGCAAGTCCTGAAAACAAGGACATTATTTTCTTGCGTCACAAAACCACTGCAAATTTAAATGCAAACATCCCAGGGCTGTGGCACGGCAGCTCTCCTCAGAGTTAACAGCATTGTTACACATGAATTAGAAAGGACAGAGATGGCAGAATGCCAAAGTAACAAGAAGAAATGTAAATTAACGGAAAGTCATTCAAAATTACTGAGTTCCTCTGGAAACTTGAAAATACCTGCTTTAAGCAATGGACAGTATTTTCCAAGTAATATATAATGACTGTAAAAAAGCTAACTGGAGAACTACTCTATAATAGTTCAAATTATATATTTTTGGTTCTTCCTTGATTTCATGTGGCTCCAAGGTAAGCCATGACCTCTTCTTACATTATCTCTTACTAGCAGATCAAAATTGCCGCCGCCTGAAGTCTTGGACCAACTCAAACGGTGTGGTTGGTTGCTTCTGTCAGCACTGCTCCTTCGGTTGTGTTTGGCAGCCCAACCTAGCCCAGCCCAGCCCCAGCCCCAGCCAGCTGTGCACTCCCAGAAGTTGAGAGCATGCAGAGAAAAAGTTCTTTCTGCAGAAAACCATGTGGGTTATACAACTCAGTGTGGATTAAGAAAAATACTGTATTGGGTTGGGGTTTAACCTATTCCTACAGAAAACTTCAAGAAATGCAACTTCATTGCATTCATGCACTGAGAATTGGCGCAGTGTTTATGGGAAAGTAAAGCACTCTGAGAACATGCTTGATTCGGATTCTCTTGCTTACAACCACATAAATGAGGAAAGCTTAGTTAGTCTTAAAAGCAAATGGGTTATCCCTTAAAAAACTTCAGTAAGTTTTACCCATCCAAATGATGTGACAGACAATTTATAAACAGCACAGCAACATTACTTATATTTCAGTTCCAGTATTTTTGGTCTTCAGTAGATGGAAACTTGACTTCTGTTCTTTGCTCAAACTAAGCTTCCTTTTACACAAATAGGAGGCTGTGCAAAGGGACAAAAAGCACATCCTTCTCCAGACAGGAATCTCATCCATGCTCTACAGCTGCATTTGGTCCAATTATACACCAGACTTAAATTTGGCTTTCATGGAACACTGAATGCACTACAAGTGTGCGTACCAATCTTTCACCTACTTACAAGTCTGTTTTACACATACGCCTCCCTATTTCAGGTCTAACGTCTCTAAGAAGACCTGCTTACAAGGGCAGGGAGGGACCACAGCTGGGAGGCAGAAATCCTTCCCAGGGAGGGGGGAGGCCCTGGCACAGGGTGCCCAGAGAAGCTGGGGCTGCCCCGGGATCCCTGGCAGGGTTCAAGGCTGGGTTGGATGAGGCTTGGGGCACCCTGGGCCAGGGGAAGGTGTTCCTGCCTGTGGCAGGGGATGGAACTAGGTTGGCTTTACCATCCCTTCCAACCCAGGCTGCTCTGGGATTCTGTGAGAAAATTACATGCTCCAACATCAGTTATTCCCAGATGATAAGACATTATCTGACATGTAAATAAATCAGAATTAGTATTTCATTCATCTCCTGGAATGCAGTGGATCAACAAGGGAATGCTGGTACTGTTATGGCAGGTGCAGGAATGTTAGCCCTAACACAGTAACCCACTAAGGTATCACAGGCAAGTCATCTATAAAGAAAAAAAAATTTGTGGTATGTGATATTTCTGATTTCTAATAAGCTTTTACTCAGTCATTTTTGGGAATTTTTTTTAACAAAAAAAAAAATCATAAATCCTGTTTTGTAGGAGTAGGTGGTTCAGCTGTGACTACCTAAGCACTCCAGGATGGTGCTTTCAGGTATCGGTGAGCAGAAGCGGGAAAGTTGGACAACCGTCCAATTGACCTTTACACTACAGAATGATCAGTCTGGCAGCCCTCACTAATTCATTGTTTTGACAGCAGGCTAAACTAGAAAATTATTTTGTAGGAAGTGCATACACCATTGACTCTAAGAAACCTGCTGCAGACAACAGCTACTTGTCCATCATCTTAGCAGACTTACTTCAAACTCGAATGTAGTACCACTGCAATCTCAAGCGTGTTGTGCAAATCTTTGGGCAGGAATAAGACTAATAAAACTGCTTGACCGTGGTGTTTGGTTTTTTTAAGAAATCAGTTCACCTGTTAAAATTACATATAAAGGGTCAGAGTTTTATCAGAAATGTATTTATTTTTTAGAGATAAGGCTTTCTCAGACACAGACCCTGACATGCGTATCAGACCAAGGCTTTCATACAAAGAGGATCGCACTTCTCTTTGGCATTCAAGACAGGCAAGCATGGAATCTGGAAATGGCAGAAGTCAGAAGACATGAGGTACTACAAAACAAAGTTCCCCATGGGCTGGTACTTAGTCAAACACAGTGTTTAACATTGTTCTTATGGGGTAAATCCCTTCCGCTTGTTGCCTCAGTTAACCTCTCACTTCCACACTTTTAAAATCAGTTAGTTACCTGCATAACATGTAAAGTCGTAGAAGATAATTGCTGGAATACAAGGCCAGAATTGAGAAAGATTTGGATATCTTAATACACTATTAACGTCAGTAATACTGTTCCTCATAAAGTGCACCTTCACAGAAGGGCTACGCTAACACCACTGAGCAAACCTGGCTGCTAAAAGATTCTGGAGGGAAACCCTGTTCAAAACACTGCAACTCAAGAAATATCTTCGAACTGCTTCTGAAGAAAAGCCATGCACTAAGGTCAGTCAAAGTCCTGTTTCAACCTAGGGGGGAAGGGAGGGTATTTCTTATTTTCCAGTATGTGATTTTAAGATTAACACTTTATCACCACGTGAAGAGATTCCAAAATTTCCCTTTTTATTTGATCAGCAAAATGATGATTAAATCTTGGATAGTGTGTTCAGTACCAAAAAGCATAATCTTTCCTCACAATACCTGGCTTTCTGACTCTCTGGAAGTCAGCAGTCTTCTGGCTTCAGTGGAGGTACAGATTTTTCAACACCTAAAAAACTGAGTGCCAGAGCTTGGTGCTCCCACTCCAGTGTTAGCATGCCAGAGAATCAACGCCTCTCCAGGCAAGGGAACGGAGATGACAGCACCGAAAAGCAGACATCCGTTAACCAACGCACTTTGCTCGCTTGAAAGGTATTTCTGTATGGCAGTAAATTTCATGAAGTTAACAGCCTCTGTTTTCAAAGGGTGAGTACTGCTCACAGGTGAGCACTGCTCACACACAGAGGATACCCCAGAGGGGCATAAAGACTAAGAATAAACAAAACAGAGATCCTCAAAAGCTTGCTGAAGCACTATGCTGGTTCGAATGCAAGAAAGCTGGCACAAATTGGCACGCAATCCCTCTAAAAGGTAGGAAGAGTACCCCAGTCTGGTGAGAATGTTAGAGTAAGTGAAAATAAAATGCATCATTAAATAACTTAGAACAAACAGCTATTACCAAGGTTGAGCAAGTGATTTCTGTAATATGTAATTTGTACCCTACGGAAAAGATGTCTCAGAGTAGTACTATATAATCACAGGCAGTGGAATGTAAAGAGGACAAAAATAAATTGATAGCTGTCCAGCAGGAACAATGCTATCTACACCGATTGACAAGCTTTCACCACTGCTTCTTGTCTTGAAAAAACCCCAGCATTCATACTGTGCACAGCACTGTGTTCCAGCACTAATTATTCCACATCTATCACAGTTAATTACGTATCCTATTATAATTCTAATGTTATGTTTTTGTAGAAAGTATTATGAAACAGCAAATAGTTGTTGACATTTAACAATTAAGATGACACAGACACCAAACCATCAAGAAGTGGTTGATTACATGGCACGCAGTTCTTTCGAATGACAGCCAGAAGAAAAATAACACATCAAGATTTTTTATGTTCTGTATGTAATAATCTCATTATTTCTTCCAAAGTTAAAATCCAGTGGATATTAGCTATTTAAGCCCTTAAAACTGCAAGTGGGAAAAATGTGATGTCCAACATTCCTGCATACTCCCTTGGAAATTTCCAAGAGCTACAAACTCCAGTGCAGGCTGCTAGGCTGGCTGCCATGGAAACAGACAGTGCTGGAAACGGCTGCTTCCTTTAAATTAAAAGCTGTTACACTGAAAGCCTCCATTTCTTTCTGCCAGCTTAGAAGGGTTTTCATATAGCCAAGGTCTCCAGCCCGGTGAGGCTGAAGCACAGAGCAGCAGACATAAAAAACAGAGGCTCTAGCTGCAGTGAAGCACTGCTGCAGGAGATGAACTACATACACCATTGTATCCTTGAAGTGATTTATAACTAGTTATTTGGCATCACGACTATAACATTAATAAAATTACATGAACAGCAGGATGCAGTAACGTGGGAGAGTGTTTTATCCGCTGGTAGGTGGACTGTGCAAGCAATGTAAGCACTGGCTTTGTGTTAGCATCCTGCACCAACCCCACCACACAGGGTGAGGCTGCAGAGCTGCACAGACATGGCATCAGCTCTGTGCCTCTTGCAGTTCTTACCCTTACACCCCCAAACACCATCTGCTTGGACTTACAAGTATATATGGCATTTTCTAAACAGCATAATTTACACTAAGTTAATTTTCTAGAGATATATGCTTTGCTTTCTCCTGGGTTGTGACTTTTTCCCCCTCAACCCTATTTGGGATGCTGTACTCTATTTATAGTTAAATGCTTTATTGAGACAAAAATGATTTAACTAAAATTTATTCTGCAAATAAAATTAATCATTTAATAAACCAAATGGTTTATATAGTAAGTAAAAGAAAGAGCAGGTGACATGCAAGGCATGTGTTTCAGAAAGGTTACAGAAACCAGTAGCCAGCTTACACCTGGCACCACTTGTTCCACGTGTGTTCCAAGTCAGAAATTTAGTAATGTGGTGCTCTGTTGGTTCATATGGCATGTGAAAGAAGGGAGGAAGGAGAGAGACTAGCCAGGGAAATATTTAGCTGCCTGCGATATGTTATAAGTGATTCTAAATGAGTCTCATACTGATTTAAAGACAAAATGCATTTAAAAATTATGGTACCCACCTCCCACCTACCAGTCTGAAGATGGTGATACAGTAGGTTAAATACTCTTAATTTTAAAATAAAAATAATTAATCACTAAAGAAATCAGACATCATCTAAACATGAGTGAATAAGGTATATTGGGTTCAGTCTAAAAACTTTCACATATGCCAGGTGATAATTTAAAAATGAAAATATTTTACTTATTCTTACAAAAAAAATTCCATACTTATTTTTATATGCTTCTAATATTCTTTTTTCCATTATCATGTCTGTGATTTTGCTACTAAGACTATATCCAAAATAATTAAGAAAAGGGAAGCAGCCTCTGATGCATACTCATTTTAGGCAATTATTCAGTCCTCCTTTCATTTCAGCTGAGAAATGTTCTGGATAAATGCAAAGCATGTGAGCGGAGACTCCTGAGGGCCACTTCAGATAGTCTCTTCAGAACACTGGAGAGAAACCCTGCAGGAGCTCCAAATCTTTTAAATTACACCACTGTGATTTAAAGCTTTTGTCTGTAAGCCAGTAATAACGTACACATAGCTGCTTCCAGAAGTACCATCATCACACTGAAAGTAGGAAATGAAAAGCTGGATGGGAGATAGCTAAATGTAAACTTAACATTGGGAACAAAAATACAAAGCATACCAGCACCATCAGTTGAGAAGCTTAAATGACTTGGATATAGGACAATCTGTATTGTATCCTATTGCTACGGAACATGTTGCTTAGAAACAAGCCAGAACATACACCAGCCTCCTGGAAGGTTGGTTGGGATGAAAAAAAAAAACAACCAAAAAACCAGTAAAAAAACCTCTGTGTGTGTGTATACATATGCATGTGTGTGTATATATATATGCCAGGTGGTAATTTAAAAATGAAAATATTTTACTTATTCTTATAAAAAAAGAACAAGTGAATGTGAAAAGCAAAGGTGTACTTCTCAAAATTCTGTTTAAAATGAGAAAACAAACCAAACAATACCATCTTGGGTGGAAAACTGGAATAAATGAAAGCTTACATTCCAAATATTCTGTAAAATTACTTTTTACTATAAAATACTTTAAGTATATGCACAATAATTACATCTTCTAAACCTGCAAGTATTCCTCTTACTGCAGTCTTCTGATTTTTTAAAAAAATAATTTCTGTTTCCTCAAATACCACTATCAGCCAAGGAAGCGCTGTCAAGGGACTGAGGAAACCTGTGTTCCAATTCTCCATCTACTACAGACTTGCTTTGTGGTAATTCAGAGTATATTACACTGAATGATGACAGGTGACTTCCATCCAAGCCCTCTTCAGAAGGTAGCACCTCCACTGTTCATGCTTCTTCTAAGCTCAGGAGAGTGAGCACACAAAACATACTGCAGCAGACCCCCCCACTCACAAAATCACCTAATTCAAAACACTGAGGAAGGTGCCTGACTGCAAACTGGGATGCAAGCAATGATGCTGTGTCAGCTCTGCTCTGTAGATCACATCATGGGATTTCTGCAGCTGCCTGCTCAGGGGATGAGTTCAGGTCACTTGCAGGGACAGCCAAGTTGCTGCATTAAGAACTTTGCACTGAAAGGCTGAGATACATACATGCTGTGCTGCTGTGCTGGAGGTTTCTTCTTTCACAGAGTATCCCACAAAACAGACCATGCTTTCACAGTGTGGTTTCATAACTTCACATGATCCAGGTCGGGATTACTGATGAAAAGACAATGGTCTCTTCCTCCTTCCCTCCCTCCCTCCAACCCCAGCTGCTTCTGTTTTGTCAACACTGGCAAAGATGCAGCCTGTCAGGTCAGTGCTCCCACCTGACAGAAAACCAGCATTACTGAAATGAACAGTCTTGAGTAATGCCTCATCACTGATCCTACTCGCTTCAGGGTGGCGTACTCACTGATGCCCACACAAGAGAGAGGCGGGCAGTAAGCAGGGTAGGGCTGGATGAGACTCACTGGCTTTTGGCAGGGGCAGTCTTGACCCTAACCTTTATAAAACCTTTAAGAAACCTCGCAGTTGACATAGCAAGTTTCTTTATAACTCTTGGTTAGCCACTGTACCCTCCAATTCTATACCAATTACAAACAAAATCAAATTAATACACTGCAGCCCTGGTTTACCAAAGCATTTCAGAATGTGTTTAGTGCTGCACTGATTAAGAAAATTTTGCAGAGTAAATGCTGGTTTACTTGTAAGATATACAATCATCCCACTGTCATTAAGCAGATGGTTTATGGTAGCCTCACAGAACTGGTACACTGAATTAATAGCGTTTCTTTTATTAACTAAGTTGACACCATAAAAACACCTCTGAACACCATGTAACAAAACTTAAAGCATTGACAAAAACCAACCCCAAACCAAAAACCCAACTACAAAAAAACCCCCCGCAATAAAACCAGCAGACCAACAGTTGGATCCAAGTCTAACTCATTGCCTCAGGAGAGCTGTAGAGGTCAGGAGTAGCAGTGGTACTCAACACACCAGCAATAGCAGGACATCTGCTAAACAAACAATTCCCGTGCAGTATTGATTTGACTGCACGGGAAGGAAGGGAAGAACTCCTTCCTGACTGAATCTGGCAATCTATTAACCAGGCAGAGTGAAGACATTTCCAGCAAGCACCCTGTGCTTCACTCATTCCACCCTGTATCCTGTTTCTAGCGCTTGCCACTCTCCAGTTACTCACAACAGTAACATTCAAACCCAACACAAATCTAAGAAAGAAATCACGTTTCATGGTGGAAAGAAAATTTCCTCCCTGGTTAGTTTTTCCTTACAGTAACCTGCAGGCAACTGGTAACTCTGAAGCTCTGCTTAATAGGTAAAAAATATGATGCAAACAAACTGGGATCCAATCTCTTTTTAAGCCCCACCTGAGGTAGCACCATATAGATTTGCTTCACCAATCTGATGCTGTCTCCCAGAGTTCTGCATGGTCATACATTCTTGCAGGAGCTCGTCAATCTCTGTATTAGAACAATTCCGGTATGAGGCAAGAATTCCTAAATTCACTTCACTCCTCAGGCAGAAACATTCTAATTGGCAAACTAATTTTTTTCTAATTCCTAATATAGGCATTGTTGATGATAAGTGTCTCTCCAACTCTTTTTTACTAAGTGTACACACAGTGATGTCCTGATTCCATTCAAGAATTTACACTTGAATTTTCTAACTGTTTTGGCTACTTACATGACATTGGAATTCAATGCTACAGGGATTTCTGAAAAAGCTGTTTAGTTAGTACAGTATTAACTTCAGAGCCAAAAAATATTTCTGTTCCTTCCTCATACAAAAAGTAAATTTGGTAAAACCAATAAAATTAAGAATTGTTTTCACAGAACAGATAATATATGTAACAATTATTTATAACAATTATTAATTGTTTATGAGATAATAGGGTAAAGAGGATTTTCTCCTGTGTTACAGGATGCTATAATGTGTAGCTTCTAAGAATTTCATCAGTCTAAGCAAAGAAAAAAAAAAATCATCCCTGTAATCTAACATTTCAATGCCCTTAATATTAATTTGCTGAAGACAGTGTTGGGATTTGTTTTTCCATAAAGTCTCTTCCTTTATAAGGAAATACTAAGTAAAAAAAGCATCGCACCTAACAATTCTCATTTTTCTCATCCTCAAGGTACTCACTGCTGGAAAAAAGCACCCTTTACTATCTCTAGATTTTTACATTTCTCAAACTGCAAAATAAAAGTGTGAAGTAAATGCTGTAGCACCTTCTGAATTACCTGACCTCTATGTACTTCATCTGGGTTTACCAAAAGAATCACATTTTTCATTTTTGCAGTTTTAACCATTCACAGATGGTATTGGTAAGTATTTTTGTGTTGTAACAAAAACTGGTTGACAACCCAGGTGGCAGAATCAGTCACATCATCGTTTGAATTACAGGAAAAAGAGAGAAAGCCACAAGCTAACTTAGAATATACTGTTCTGTAGAACAACTGTTTTAATGTTATTTACAGCATTATTGAAATAGGAACTGAAATTGAATTTTTAAAAATCTACAAAATATGTGAACTACACATTCTGTTACATTATAAACTGAATATGTGAAGCTCTGTTTTATTCTCTCTAGATGCAAATAAAGCAGATTTGCAGTGCTTTCATTAATTCTTTCTACATAGTGCAAGATAGAAAATGCTAAGCTTTAGAAAGAGGAAAGGCTGGAAGAGGAGATCCTGTAGCCATCCATACTATCAAAAAGAGGTTCATTATTTTAATTACTGGCTGCCAAATTTATCTATAAAAGATAAGCACCGGGGAAAAGTCAAAACGTAGAACAGGTACTAGAACAGAGAAAAGGAAGCAAAGATAGTGATTGTGGAAAACACACTTCTATCTCATTTTATGCACTGAATAACCTGAAGTCTAAAATATTCATTAATTTAGAGTAGGAGAGTGTCCATAAATTCCAGGTTTTTGGCTACTCTGACAGACCATCATCATTGTAATGTACATTCTTTCATCAACTGTCCATGTAATTGACATTCGAAGAAGAATGAAGATTATTAGCATGGCTACTTATTAGCCCACTGTCCGCCACGCTCACTCTTTTAACACCTTTTTCCTGTATTTCTTGGTAGCTGAGATCAGTTAGGGGTTTATTCCTACAGTATTTTCCCCAACAGCACGCTTAGTGCCTTGTCCCTCTCAACTTCCTGGCTGCCTTTGTTCCTGATGCCCCACAGCATCAGGTTTAACTTCGCCTATTTAGAGGTGGCAAGATCAACACCATGAAAAAGCAGTCACTGTTGGCCCTTTCTCTTCAATCACTGCCTTTCAGTCACGAAGCAGAACCATTGCAGCCCCATGCATCCACTCAACTTACAATTATCTCTTTTCCATTAGCAAGAAACCTTCGGTGTCTGTACATGATATACACACATATATATAAAACCCAGCATTTTCTTTAGCCCCATCTTAAAGGAGTTTTTAAAATAAATGATCAGTTACTCAGTTCAATAATGAATACGGGCTGTCTCTTGGTATTTTAAGCATTCGGATCCAAATTTAAAAACAAACAAAACCCCACAACAAACCCAGCATTTAATTATGAAAAAGACATGATCTTATGTACAAGGATAAAAAACAGCAGTCTTGCCACAACACCTAAGAAGACACCTCTGAATCACCGGACAACCAGAGATATCTGGAGTAAATGCCAAGGCAGAGTGCTATAAAGGGAAAGAAGGAATTTTGTCTACTGCATATACATTTTGTTTGTGTAACGGAGAGGCTGGAGAAGTAGTTAACACACTGTTCCATGCCGGGCTGGCAGCTGACCTCAAGAGGTCTCTCCCTTCTCCTCCTTAACACAGGCCAGCTAGAAGATTACATCCAGCTAGAAAGAATAAAAACACCTCAGTGTCTCAGCACATTATTCCCACAGCCTAACAAATGCTACTTTAGAAGAATCTGGTTCAGGACCATTTGGCAGCTTTAAATAACAGTCCAAATATCCTCAGACTATTGCTATTCTACAAACTGATGTTTGTGCTTTATAGCAACTTAATGCATGATCTAAAACTAATCCTTTAAGGAGACATAATGTAATTTGAAAAGCATACATCTGGAAAGCAGAGTCAAATCTAATGTAATGTATCAGAAGAGCAGGGAATCCCAGAGAAAGACAGCTGAGAAAAGCACTGCGGAAAATGAGATAGTAATACATGTCTAAAACTGAAGGTTGTGTGGTTTTTTTTGTTTTGGTGGGTTGTTGGGTTTTTTTTAATGTCATATTTAATGAAATTTTTTCATTAAATGTTAATAGTGACATTTTGAAGCATTTTGTGGAATATCTACAGGACAATCAGAGTATTGATGAATTCAGCACTAAATGCTACTCTGAAAAGAGTAGTTGATCACTCATTTTTCTTTATACTACAATTTCTTTCCACCTATTATCATCATTATCTTAAGTGTTTCAGGAAAATCTAAATTTAGCTTTTAGAAATTTTAAGAAGGAAAACCACCCCCAATTTCATGTACAAAAATCCTTCCTGACATACAGCATCACACCACAAATGCTGGTGAACTGAATCTGCCCAGTACCTCTGCATTTTCTGTCCCCCACCCAGCAAGTGACTGACCTTCCTTGAGACTTTTCTGGCTGTTCACCTCAAGGCATTCTTTCTCCTTCAGCGGCTTAACATCTCCTGCAGGTAAAATCTCGGAGAAGCCCTGCTGCTGCTTCTTGGAGCTATCGATCATGATGAGAATCCTTCAGAATGGCAACTTTCAGCATAGGAAAAAAGAATCACTTTGACACCAAACAGAACACTGCTGTCCCAAACACTACTTCCAGGTCCTTTCTTCTAATAGATGAGCAATTTTGCCTTTTTGTAGCTGAGAGAAGCCATCATCCTTCGCTAGAAAGTGAAGTACGCTCAGTCTGCTCTGGAGCCTGTAACTCACCCAGACAGCAGGCACAGAGCATGTGAAGCACAACTCCCAAATCCCACCTCTTTTCCCAGACAACCACTCCCCCTTTCCTTCAGTTACGCTGCTTCCTCTGCACATTGGTGTTTCAATGTGCAGCTTGATGGTCAATCATCTGACAAAGAATGAGTCAAGCAGTTAAAAATAAATCCAGCAGTTGCTAAAGGCGCAGCACTCGCTGATACCCAAGACAAACTACTGCTGAGAACTCTCTCCCTCTTTCCCCTCCTTCTCTCTTCCCCCACTATTCTCAACACTGCTGCAGGCAGCAGAAGTATTTCATTTTCCCTGACTGGCACAGTCATTACTCCTTAGGTTTCAACAGTAAATAAAGCTGCATGTTAGCATTTGGAAAAGTTACGCTGAGGAGCCTTGCCACCCACCCCAGCCCCAGGTCTTGCAGAACACAGAGATTCTGTTCCTTGATGTAAATACCTCAACTCTAAATATTTTTACTGTTTTTCTTTTTGCATTAGTTACACATCTCATTATTCCCAGCAGTTTTAGGAGTATCTTCACCCACAGCTTCTGATCTTCCATTCTCTCCAGCATATTCCATTTATATTAAGTGAGTCCTCAACTTCAGTGTCAATCTAGAACGTTTTAGGGAAAGGGATCCCCTTTAACTATCTGGTACTCACCATGAGGGGACAGCAGACTAGCTTGCATTTCATGTACTTAAGAGAGAATAATGTAATTTGAAGTGTCACTACATGCCAACAAGTAACTCTGACATGAGCATTTTCCTTTCTCTTTGGCCTAAAAATGCCATAATTATACATACTATCCACACCCCTACTTTTATATTTTAATCCTTCAGCCTGAAATTATAAAGCACATTTCCACTCAAAAACTGCTTCACTTCTACAGCATCAGATTTGAAAACATCTATATACAATAACAAACACTCAATGCAGAACTTCAGAAGCAGAAACTAGAAACAAAACTCTCTTGCCTCTTTGGATTGTTCTACTAGACAGTCATTCAACACCGGTTCTTCACCTTCACTCCTGGGGCAGGGAAGTGACAGTATGGGGCATGTGTGGGACTGCCTGTGCAGCCAGCAACACCTGAAGGTCTCTCCCTGTCTTCCTACTGCTAGGAGAAGGGAGACCTCGCTCTACTCAGAACTACGGATTGAGAGGAGATGTGAGCTTGCTAGACCACATACACTTCTGGACATCTAAGGAGCTGAAAATACAGGTGAAAGAAAAACTCTTGCAGCATTAATGATTTGAGGAAGTTCTCCCAGCCCATATAAAATTATCATCTTAAATTACGTTTTGCTTAAATACAAATTACAGGCTATTCCAACACATCTGCTTTTGCAATGATTCTTACTGAACACAAGAAAAAAAAGTAACTGTGGAAGAATTCTTTCATAATTCAAATTTGCTTTGTCACAGCCTGCAGCCAGAACATTTACTATTTACTATAAGAAACCAAATTACTGTTGAGAAACTTCACATATTCAGAAAAAAATAATCTGAACAGAATACAAGCACATAGGACTTAAGAAACCTGTATGAAAATCTGACACAGTCAATAGACAGACTCTTACACAGTTGTGGATATATGAGATTCTAACTCCACATTTTTCTCATACCAACAGAGCAGTTAACGGTTTGCATGGATTAATTATGTTTTAACAGTGTTACAATATATAACAGCAGAAACCATTTTATGGGAAGGGTACAACGTGTTTCAGACATTTTCTGAAAAATCAGTACTTTGGTCTGAAGAACCTTCAAAATGATTCACAGTATTCTGAAATAATAGAAAAAAGTCAACATGCCAATAAGGAAGTGTGCAATCAAAGAACCCAAGGAATAATACACTTCCCTTCAGATGTTGTAGTTCTGAAGGTCGTTCTACCCATTCCTATCTGCGTATAGTGGTTTATAGAAATTAAGATTGTCCAGTGCTCAAATCAATGCCAGATCACAGGTGGGGAACAGCAGTTCAAGCCTTTGTGGATGTTCCTCACCTGTTCTGAAAGATGAGCTTCAGTAGTGCGGAGCCCCTGCCATTCACTCCTCCCCCTTTTCAAGGGTACCCACTGCACCGCAGAATTTACACAAACAAATATGCTTAGGCTTCAGCCTGCTGCATTTAAGCCTAGAGATCTGCTTCAAATTCACCTTCCAAGTGCTGTTCAAGCTGTCATACAAAGTAACATTTTAAAACACTTTTAAGCAGTCTGATTAAAATCTCAACAGTAATTTGCAAATAACTTTATGAAGAAAAGCAGGAACAACAGAATGGAAATTTTTGTGCAGGCTAGGAGAGATGGTCAAAATGATGCCATGAATTTTCCATGTAACCAAGTACTGTAGTTGCCAATAAATGCTAATACTGGGCAGGAGCAGACTTAACAACTGAAGAAGAAAAGATACCTTGGAAGAAAATAGGGGTTTTTTCAGACTGTGAATACTGAGAACACCTACACATTTTGCCCAGGGTACTTCTTGAATCCCTGCATAAAGAATGACATTTATCCCCCACATCATGAAAAAAGACTCATATTCCAGTACCTTTTATTTTCTGAGAAGTCTTGAATATACAGTAATCCAAGCTCAACTGATAATCTGGATATACTGGTTACTTGAGTGATCAACAGTGTAATTCTACTATTTTTAGTGATAAGGCTTCAAACAAAAACCAATCACCATGTCTCAACATGTGTACTTTCTAAGCCTGAAATTCTGAGGCTGGTTCACAGGTACCTGTGGACATCTCCCAACTGCTGGCTCAGCAGCCACAGCGCTGGAACATGGGAAAAGCATATGTATTTATCAGTGACTTTCTCACATTCCTGGGAGAAGGAACAGAAACACTGTGAGCTGGTTAGCACATTCAAGTACTAAACTGATCCGCTAGCGAACAAGTCTTCCAACCCCCAGCAGGTCCCGTGCGAACCAAGGCAAAGTGCCTCTCGATGATCCCCAGAGAGTCAATCTACCTGTCATTAAGGGCTCCCTTCTTCCTGCTAAATAAAATAAATTTGTAATTCTCCGAGAACAGTTCATGTATGTTCTTAACCTTGACTGATAAAGCACCATACCTACTTCTCAGATTTACATAGGCATTTTAAATTCAGTCAGTAATTTTTAAAGCTCTTGCAAAGCAGCAGAATCCCTGTCATCATCCACCAACACCATGTGGATTCTTTACACATACTTCCTACCTTTGGACAGGATCTGTCTCTAAGGTCACTGTTTTGACAGATAAAAACTGGCTTTGTGCAGCAGTTACTTTAATTGTTGCTTTTAAAGGATGCTAATTACACATTTATCTTAAAAGATTTGGTGAAAGACTTCAGTGGTGGGAACTTCATACTTTCCCATGCAAACTACCTCTTTGTTCATCTTTCAGAGTAAGTATTAATGAAACAATAGCAACTTGTTTCTTCTTTGACTACTTCTTTATTTTAGCAGTTATACAATAAACAGACACAACCCATGAAATATAAAGTAAAATAAAAAAAGCTTGGGGTCCTACCCCTCTACCTAGTTTGAAATGCTTTTCCAAAAGGCAGCTGGAATCTGGATTGTCATTTGAAATTGATGCCATTCTTAAAAAGCAGGCCAAAAAACTGTTTCGAATTGCTAAATCTTCACCTCTTTCTGCTATTGTGCATGTAAATACAGAAAGCTTAATAATAAAAGAAAGGGAATACTCATTTCTAAAGTATTGATTTGTTCTGATTTGACCATGCCTGTTTCCAAAGAGCTAAATAACACTGAGAATCATAGAGAAACCTGTAACGAGCTAGAAACAAAACCATGGCTGAAACACTAGTTTCTATCAAACAACAAAATACAGCTATCTCTCAGCTAACAGAGAAATATATGTATCAAGATACATAACAAGTTTTTTGTTTCAATAAAAATTAAATCTGTTGGCATTCTCATCATCTTCAGAGATAAAGGTGTATATATTGTATACAAGTGGGTGAAACAAAGAAAAAAAAGTCTTCAGGATGGAACATCCCTGTCAGTCCATAAACCAAAATCCAGTAGCATCTCAATAAATAACAATATATTGCACAAGAATTCAATAAAAATTTCTTTGCTCTTAATCCAAGGCAAACAATGTTTTTTCTTTCCGTCCTGTCACACAGATTTTCAAGTGTTCTGCCAACCTTCATCCTTCAGAGAAGCATTATGTATAAAGAGGATATGCCTGCCACATATTTGCCAAACTCACAATGTACAGGAGGAAACAAGAGCAACACTGCTCCCTGTACAGTGCCTGTTCAGCTGCTGCTCAGAACAGACCGGTTGTCCTTTTAAATATCAGTGATAGGGTGAGTGAGATCACTAAGATGAGCAACTTTACAACCTCATTAAACAAGAAGTAACTAAGCAACAATTGCTTTAACAGTACATTACAACTCTTCACATCATATGGAGCTCATTGTTTTGCAATCCCATTAAAAAAAACAAACCCAACCTACAAATTCATTTAACCTCTAGGGAAAAAACCCACCCACAAAAAATCCCTAGACTTAAGATACTTACTCTAATTTTGCTAGCAAAAGATTTTGAAATGGGGAAAAAAGCTTAATTAACCATTTATTTAATCTTGGCTTTACACACACCTTGATGAATTTCTTGGTCCTTCCATTACTGTGTTAAAATAATCCAATTCATCTCTGTATAATAACTAGGATAACAGTGCTCTGATTACACACACTAAACCCACTGATTTAAATAATACCTGTTATAATTTATTTTATTAACTAAAACAGTAAGAATGTTACCTCAAACCATTAACATAAAGTTTTTTGCTTGGGGGGGTGGGGTGTTCTTTTGTTCTGCCTCTGCCCATCCAATTACCACTTACCATGGACTTCTATTCTGACCTCTCATTTTGGTAAAAAAACCCCAACCCTCTTTTTTCCCCATGCCAGCACATCAGTCCTTTGCTTTGAGCACTTAAGACATTTGTCAAATACTCAGCAGTAAATCTCATACAGACAGTCCTATGCTTGTATTTAAGATACAACCCCAAAACATTCAAGCCTCTCATCTTCGTATTATTTTGCTAGTAAAATGTTAAGTATATATTTATATTTTTATTTGTTTGGTTTGGTTTTGGGTTGTTTGGGTTTTTTTTTCAAAAAGTCAACTGAAAAATGTGAGCGATTTTTGAAAGAGCATTGTGTATTATGCTCTAACTAAGGAAACACCTCAGGATGACTGAAGACTTGCCTATATTCACAACTATTGTAGTTACAAAGACCCAAACAATTCAAATTATCAGTTACTCTTCCCTGAAAAATACCAAACACAGTGAGATCAAATTTATGACTGAATCTTCTACTTCTGCCACTAAAACATGCACAAATCCCTTTTAAGGGAGGACACTGGCAGTATTCACTATTTAAATCAAAATTCCCTATCATTCAGCCTTGCCCACATAAACACCTAAATAAATTGTAATTTCAAATTTTTATATATAATACATATTAAAATATACTTGTATATGCATGTTTAACTGCACATATATATATAAAAGCTGTAAAAAATACATATAAAAATATAGGTTTTAAGGGCAATATTTGATCACCTACCATGCTACCTTTGATTTGCAAAGGCTCATGCCATGAGTACTGCACATCAGTTACCAGTTCTGTTTGCATTACATTACCTTCTTGCTGTAGCTGTATCACAAGCTAACATTGCAGTGATAATGTATGTAGCTAGGATTCAGTTCTAACAATTTAAAACAATTATACAGTAGAATTTTAAATTAACTCAATATTCTTTTCTAGCTATGCATGTAGTTATCCACGAGGAATTTCAGGGAAAAAAAAGTCAGAATAAGACAGCTTTTTCAAGAGATTTCTTTAAAGAAAAACATACTTCCCATATCTCCTGTAATCACTCAAATGCCAAGGCCTCTAATGATCTCTTCATATATATATACCAGATGCCTGAAATCGAGTCAGTCACAGGTCATATCTTGCATGTTAATCTCTTCACAATGAGCAGATAATTAAAAAAATAATAATCTATGAATCAAACTAAACGACGGAATGTTTGTTTAGAAGTTTACCAAATGGAATGACCCTGTTGGAATTCTTTCATGTAGCCTGTGAAAATGTCAGAATATATTCCATTTAAGAGGTCACAGTCCCTAGAGAGCTCTGAGTTTTGGCCTGTATGTCTTTTCACATGCTTTAATATTTGAAAATTGTTCCTTGTAGACACTGACTGATGCCCTGGGAATGCTAGGATTGTGGGAACTGGCAGTACCAATGACAAAGACAGACTTCCCAGTAAGTCAGTACCTACTCAGTTTGCTCTCATCTCATAACAGATAAGACAACATTCAACTATTTACGGGAAGACCTAAAGAATCCATACATTGCAAGACGTTCTACTGACACTGTATGTCAGAAAAACCCCACTACAAAACAAGCAAACCCCCTCCAAACTAACCCCCGTAACCCAAAACAAACTCCCCCCGAAGACCCACAGCACCCCAAAACCCCCACAAAAACCGGAGACAAATAGTTACTAATTACAGTATGCTGTGTGTTCATACAAAGGATTAGATTATTCAGTAGAATATTTGCACTGGATAGTCTATGGACTATTAAAATCTTAAAGGAAAGGCAAATCACAGAATTGTTGCGGTTGGAAGCAACATCCTGAGATCAGCTAGCCCAAGCTCCTGCTCAGGCAGGGTTAGCTGGGACAGGCTGCCCGGGACTGTGCCCAGTCCCGTTTTTCGGATTTCCATAGATGGATATTCCACAGCCTCTCTGGGCAACCATTCTTATACACATCATACACATTATATATACACTATACTATACTATACACACACACAGGCTTTCTATTGGAAACTTATACAAATTCTATACTCCTCCTCTATCTGGATAGGTCCTTTAGAATATACTTACTTCAGGCTTCTTCTGTTGTGTGGGGTTTTTTTGTTAGTTTGTTTTTGTTGGAGGGGCGTTGGTGTTAATCTGAGTATCTGTATGCTGTTTTCCAGATCTCATTGCTTTCAGCTTAGTGAACCACTGAATTTGACATTTCCAGTTATTTTCTGTGCCAATCTATTAATTTAATCAGAACTAAGTCTCATTTGCCGTTTTCTAGCCTTCCCACTAGCCATCTTTTCTCCACTTTATCTCTCCAAATTCTCTCAAGAAAATAGCCTCTAAACACAGTAACCTACATATGTACCATTAGGAGAGGGAAAAAACATGCCTTATCACAGCCCTGAAAAGAGTTGAAAATATCTGTGGAACACAGATACAAGGAGAATGTCCCAAATTTCACTTGATTCCCTAGCATCAGATTTGCAGCTTTAAATCTATTAACTGCACAGAGGATTAAGAATTTGCTCAGAAGCCACAGAGCTATGCCAAGTATGCATGTTACTAGTGCTCCATAAGGAGGGAGTGGAAGATAAGCGATAACAGGCAAACTAAAATACTCAGGGCTACTCTTCTCGATGCCAGAAAAATTCCCTTGGTTCATCAAATTTATTTAAGTAATACCATCATATTAAGTGTGATATAGATTTCATTCAGTTATTTTGAGGTCTCCCTCCCAGCTGGCTTGTCCGGTCCCTTAGGAGGACTCAATATCCAGCATGTGGAATATCTTCTGTTTTCATTTTGGTTTGGTGGGGGTTTTTTTGTTTTGTTTGGGGTTTTTTGTTTGGGTGGGGGTTTTTTGTTGTTTTTTTTGTTTTGGTTTGGTTTGGTTGGGGGGTGGAGGGGATGTTGTATCTTCACCTTTATTCACTTTGGTTTCTCACACACCCTTGTGGCCCATAGGAAGCTCTCATTCTCATCTGACCACTGCCTCGGGGTCTTTGCTCCTGAATGTTGTCATTCTCAAGCAGCCAGAGGAACTAATTTCTTTGGGCTAGTTTCTTCTAATAGAGTTTTTACCTGTCTTGCTTCTCCTTTAAGGTGGCTGCTGTCCCAAGGCTTTATTCCTGATACAACATCCAAGACTCTCAGCTCTTTTCTCAATTAACTCAATCCTGATGTACAGTATTAGCTGCTAGCCCTCAACAAGGGAGATCTAGCAGCCAGCCATGGTAACCTCACAACATTTGCTACCCTCCTCCAGTACAAGACACTCAACCACAAAAAGAAGCAGAAGGCAATCCTGTATCTACTTTGGTTCCGAGATTAGAAAAGCATATACTCACTAGCTTCCATTAGCTGGAACAATACTTTCCCCACACGATGCAGAGGACAGAGAACAGGCACATTCACGATCTCAAATTATTTATAGCCAAGACAAAGAGCTGAAGCAGGCCTGCCGAGTGCTGAGGGACAGTCAATAGGCAATTTAGAAGCCATCCCATTCTCTACGTACATTACAAGAGTATAACCAGGCTCTCATCTGTGGATGAGGACTGTGCAAGAGTAACTGACGTGTCTCTCTCTCACTGTCACAGAGATTCTGGCACAGTGGTATAATCAAGGAAGCCACTGCAAAGCCAAGAGAGATTGCTGTGAAACAGAAGATAGAACCTTTTCGTTTTACAGGTACCTTGAAACAATTGATTGCATGGCCCCTGACACCCAGATCTTCACACCCACCTCTACAGGGTGAGGTGGCATGCTCACCAATTCTGGGAAAGTACTAATTCAGCATGCAAGAAGCTTTGCTCATACTGCATTTCCTTTTTTTTTTTTTTTTGAAGGTATCTACGTGTGCAATCCCTTCCCACCCTTTGGCTCTGAAACAGCAGGTTAGAAGGCTGCAAGCAGCATCACTCCCCTCCACCCTCCTGCTGTCAGCAGCAGACTGCCTATCCATCCCTCCCTTGCCACCTCCTGGCTCTCAGACAGAAATCTTGTGAAACTGTGGTACAGTGAGTGGGTAGCATATTGTTCTGACTAGTACTTCAGCTGTGCCATGCTGCCTACTACTCTGTCATTCTTCCTCCACTGCAGTCCAGTTAAACAACACCCAGCCATCAGTTTTCTCCCTCTTGCTCCCAAAGAAGCGCCTCAGCTGCGTCACTCTTATCCGCCCTCAACTGCTGTCCTTCCGAAGGATACAGCAGCTTGACGAAGAAAGCAAATACAGAATACACAACCTAGCATCCTTCAGGCAGGGATGCAAACCAAGAGCCTCCTAAGGGCATGGCCTTCTTTTTCCCAGTCTCCATTTATGTGAGAAGCCCAGCTGCTCACATGATGGACATGGACTATACATACAACAGTGGTTGCCCCTAGACTGCCAGAATCAAAGGCGTGTCTTTGGTGTCCACGCAGCAGGTAACTCTGAAAAGCAGAACCAATGAAAAGGTAACTTTTGCTGCTTTATGGCAAGTTGGCCTGCAGAGAACAGGCATGATAATATGCTGCAATACACAGGGTGCAAGTTTACATTATCAATGCACTGTATTGCGTAATAATCCAGAAAGATGCTGGCTAATGAGAAACTGAAATTAATTTCATTAGTAATCCAGTATTGCCCACAGCCATTAACTTGAAAATGGCTCAGAAGGGGAATCTTAAAGTTGCAGCAGTCCAAAAGACCAATGTACAACATCCTGGAAAGATGATTCTTTGTTGTTATTACACCAAATACCTCCACAAGGTTACCTTCCATAAACTGTTTGCTGTTCTAACCCCAAATGATTAAAGTGTTTGCTTTAGAAATGGTTCCATGTAAGTACTTCAGACCCACAGTAAAACCTTGATGTAGCTTGAAACCTTTATCAGATGAAAATTCCCCTTACTTGGTCCACTACTAAAATATGAAACACTAATTGGTTGGCATTTGTTTTTCACGAACTTTTTATGATGGAATCCATCTGTATGAAAAATGACATTTGAAAAGACAAGGGTATGTCGTTGCCCTTCTCTGTCACTCCCCAAAGAAATGATCTGTTTGTATTTATTCAGGGAGTAAACACCTGAATGTTGTAAATAGCTGGAGAAGATTAAGATGCCATTGTCCTCTAACTGTTTGCTACTGATCCTCTACTGGAAGTAACACCCTCGTCAGAGCATAAAAGTGTTCCTTTGTCAACTCAGGGGACAACAGTTCCATTGGAGCTTAATCTAACCCTGAGATTTTGAACCAAAAAATACTGGGCTATGCTCACCTGAACTGCTATGCTAGCTTTGCTGTATGACTCTGGTCTCTAGGGTAAGACTGGGCAGGGGAAGAGGAGTAAAATGTGAAAAAACCCCAACAAAACAAAATACAAAAAAACCCCAGGCACACACTGCAATTTCATCACATATTTGCATTACTCTGCTGTGATTACCTCCATGTAAAGCCAAACCAAACCAAAGCATAAGCCTCCCACACTTGTAGTGTCATTGGAAAAGCTTCAAACACAGTTTCTGTGCTAACTTGTGCAAGCCAGCTTGACAGCACTATGCAGAGCAACAGCAGAGTAACTTGGCCTTCTACTGGACTGCTGCCAAAAGACTCACTCCCATACAGAAAAGTTTTAAAGGATCATTACCAAAGCTCACTGTAAGCATAATGGTTCCTGCAAAAACACCCTGCCACTGTATTTCTGCATATTGAAATCTCTTATGCTTACAGACTTTGTAAAATAGTGACATGTTAAAATACTCCTGAAGAAATCCACTTTTAGTAAAGAGCAAAAGCAAAGACTAAGTATTACAGCTACTTTTCATATGAATCCATCTAGTTTTACTTTTGCAAATCTTCTTCCTTCATTGGTTCAACAAAAAAATATTTTAATTAAATTAACCAAAATCACTAAGCCTGAAATGAAGGATAAGCAATAGTTTGGGGTTCTGGTGATTTAAAAAAGCCATTTGAACACAAACATCCATTTCTTCCTGCAACAAAAGCTGACAGAAATTGTCAGATCTTTCACATAAGGACAGGAAAAGAACTAGAAGGCTCCTCTTATGTTCATTTAGGGATTATTCAAATACGACTAAAGTAGCATTGTCTCATTGACTCTTAAACATTAGAAAGATCTATAAAACTGTAAAGGGTATGAAATTGTACCAGTATACATCAAACACTTCCTTATCATGTCTATCACACTGTATTCCTCAAAAAAATCCTCCAATTATATGATTTTCCAATCTGCCTTGCAGATTTTTGAGCCTGTTGCTTTTCAAAAGCAACAGGACTGTGCTAATAATGGCCTTGAAAACAAGACATAATCTTCTGGCCAAGCCCAGCCAGACAACTTAAGTCCTGTCAGAAGACACACAGATGAAATGAGGCCGTGGCCCATTACATGAACTTCATATAATCTCTTAATGAAGTAAGACATTGAAATATTTGTGGGAGACCTGATACCTACAATGAACAAATGCTCAAAAGTATCCTAAGTCATAACAGGAATTATGTTAAATAATGAAGAGAAACAGTGCATCGGTTCTTAAGTCAGCTGGCAGAGAGGACTGAGAAGCAAGTTCTCAAATTATTCATTTCCCTCCCACATCTTTATTTAAGAAAATCTTCTCTGTTATTTCAACAAGTCCAAGCCCTTAAGTACTAAAATCTCTTGCTGCTGCCTTTTCTTTGGAAAATAAACAAGAAGTAGATTATATAAAGACGATACAAAACCTATCTACAAATTATTTCACTAAATCATGAAAGCAAAATAATTCTTTCAAATTATGGGAAAAATGCCTAAGAAAAGAAGCAACTCTCCGATACAGAAGTAAAAATGAAAAACTAAAGAACTGCTTACCTCATTTTATTGCTTGACAATTTCTTAGTAAAAGCAGGAACATAACAAAGCAGTAACATGAAGTGAAGGGGATAAACAGGCATAGTAAGTTTGTCAAAAGAGAAACTGATAACCTTACATATTATATATATATTTATATATATATATATATGATGAATAAGGAATTGGCTGGATGATCACATCCAGAGGGTAGTGGTCAATGGCTCAATGTCCAGATGGAGAAGAGTGACAAGTCATGTCCCTCGAGGATGTGTACTGGGACCAGGGTTGTTTAATACCTTCATCAATGACAAAGTGGGATCAAGGGCACCCTCAGCAAGTTTGCAGAGGACATCAAGCTGAGTGGTGCAGCTGACATACCTGAGGGATGGGATGTCATCCAGAGGGACCTGGACCAGCTAGAGAGGTGGGCCCATGCAGACCTCATGAAGTTTGACAGGGACAAGTGCAAGGCCCTGCACTTGGGTCAGGACAATCATCATTACCAGTACAGGCTGGTGGATGATGTGACAGAGAGCAGCCCTGCAGAAAAGGGCTTGGGGGTACTGCTGGATAAAAAGCTGGACATGAGCCAACAAATGGCACTTGCTGCCCAGAAAGCCAATCGCATCCTGGGTTGCATCACAAGAAGTGTGGCCAGCAGATCAAGAGAGGTGATTCTCTCCCTCTACTCAGCTCTGGTGAGGCCTGACCTGCAGTATTGTGTCCAGCTCTGAAGCCCTCAGCACAAGAGGGACATGAACCTCTTGAAGTGGATCCAGAGGAGGCCAGGAGGATGATCTGAGGTCTGGAGCACCTCTGCTACAAAGACAGGCTTAGAGAGTTGGGTTTGTTCAGCCTGGAGGAAGCTCCATGGAGACCTTACAGTAGCCTTCCAGTATCTGAAGGGGACCTACAGGAGAGCTGGAGCAGGGCAGGGCAGGGCAGTTTTAGATTAGACATTAGGAATAAGTTCTTTACTCTGAGGGTGACAGGTCACTGGCATAGGTTGCCCAGAGGTGGTGGAGGCCCCATCCCTGGAGACATTCAAGGTCAGGCTTGGTGAAGCTCTGAGAAATCTGATCTAGTTAAATGTGTCCCTGCTCACTGCAGGGCCTGAGATTAGACGGTCTTTAAAGGTCCTTTTCAACCAAACACATCCTATGATTGTATCAGTTATTGCAGCTATTCTGTATCTCAGGTCCTTTATACATGGAAAAAAATAGGGAAGCAAATGTAAAAGACAAGCTCAAGTATTTGAAGAGGTTGCCATTCCGCATAAATATAAACTAAGCCTAGGTCTTTCCCCTACTGTATTTTCCTTACATTATGTTTTTCCTTCTTGGAGTGCTATATAATACTGAGGGTACATGCATAAACCACCACCAACTTAGTCCCTCACTGTGTCAACAGGAGCATCTTGGTTACAGACCACATTCCATGTCTTTCTGAAACAGAACACCATGACTTGGATTTGTCTCCAGGTATTTGTTATAGACACAGCTACTATTTACTACAAATACTGGAAAACAAATCTTCATTATGAAAGGATATTAGTGTAAGAATCACCATCAAAAAAAACCCCCAAAAACCCAAGAACCACCAAACAAAGAAGAGAAGTAATGTTCCTGCCTTCTCCCCAGTAAAAATGAACCTACATTTGGATTCAGACCTAATTCTTCCTGATGCTTAGTATAACAGTGGAAACACTTTTATGGTAAGTTGCCATGCCAACATCAACAATGAGGAAAGATACTGGAAAGATTCCCAAAATGTAAATCTTATTTCTCTTTTGCTGTTCAAACTTAAACTATGTGGTGAGTTAAACTTTCTGGGATACAATGTGAAACCTCAGTTCTGTATTACTTTTGCAAAAAAAAGCCCTGGGTTTTATACTTATATTTATAATAATAACTATTAATATTTTTAAAGTATCTTTAAAATAGCTTTTATCTTAATTACCTTTAATTATAAAAGATAATACTACTTTATAATTATCTTTATAATTTTGTCTGATAGTAATACAACTCTCAAAAATATTTCATTATATACTAGCTGTGGTTTTAAAACTACTTAAAAATATAAACAACATATTCTATATGCCTCAACAAAGCAGTCCAGTTGGTGGTTTACAGTCAGACTTTCAAGCTGCCACGACAGGTGAAGATTTCATAAGGAACACTGCAGCATGTTAATGCTACATTTGGGAAGAGCAAGTGAAGGCAGTCAATAAATGCTATTTGAAGAAACCACACATCAATAGAAAACCACAGAAAGCAATGTAAAGAAAAGGAGAACAGTGGCTTTGGCACTCACCATTCTTCCGTTCGTTGAGAGGAGGTAAGTACTGATTTGGCTGCAGTGAGAGTTCCTTAAACTCATGCGCAACTGCTTCGCTGTGAGGACTAGGAGCAAGCCGTGTCAGGGATCCAGAGTCATCCTCACCATCCGCTGTCCCCAGGTGATCCATTGCGTACAATCGTCTGCAGACAGGGAGAGCAAGCACATTCTGTGATTCTTAATCACACTACAGTTGATTAATCAAGAAAAAAAAAATCACATAGACACATTACTTTTTGTGTTCGGTTTCTGGTTTTGGTCAGTTCCCTTGCACACAAAATTCAACTTTAAAACTGTATATACATTATCTACTAATGTTCCACAAATATTATATGTTTGCAAAAATATAGTTAAGCAATGTTATTTACAAGCAATTCAACAGTCATTTGGTTCTGGGAAGCAGGACACTTTCTCTGCTCACTTCGACAGAAGAGTTCTTGTTAACTCTCTGTATGGATCTCTGGAGGCTCCTGTGCCCAACCACCTAGCAAGGGACACAGCCCATTTATCAGCACAACAGTCTTTTTTCTCAGTAGCTTGTATTAGAGAATGCTGAATTAATATATGATAACATACAAATGGATTTTAATATTTTGAAGCACTGCACAATTTTCTGTTGGATCAAAAACCCACTTTGGAATTAATACAGGCCTTCATACCACCAAAGAATTCTATCAGAACTAGTTAATCTTTAATCTCTCCAGCACGAAGGCTTTGTCGCTAATTCATTCAAATCAATTTTTTTGCATGCTAGTTACTTACTGTAAAATATAGAGTGGAATAAAAGTCCCATTTTATTATTTATTTCCTTTCTATTATTAATGTGGTACTTAATCTACAGTGATGAGAGACAGAAGTATGAATTACTGGTACAGGCTTTTTACAGCTCACAGAGCTTTATCAAGTCATTAAAATTTCAATATACCAGTACGGTTTGTATTTAAAGGTGATTAAAATGCAGCATGCATTCCAATGACCATACCAAAAATCTGTCAAGTGTGATTTGACATTTTAAAAAAACATCGAGATGACAAAAGTTATCATAACCACCACTGAGTGGCCTACACTACAAGGGTTAGTAAAGAATCATGTTGCTGAAAGTGTTCAGTGCCAATTTAAAAAATATAAGCAAGTACTGCTTTGATATATACCTCAGTAGAATAATTACAACGGTTAAGTGCATATTTTTCATTATTTTCCATAGTTACCAATTGGTGCTTTCACATTAAATGAAGACCCATTAAGTTACTGTTATGCAAGATTTTTTTCTTTGTTCTTAGCTTTTAAAAGCATAATTTACCCAGCTCTCACTCGATTTCTTGACATTACACCCTTCTCAAACTCCCACTCACCCATACAAATTAAGTACATTATTAACCAAGCAAGTCTCTTCAGAGCAGAATTTAAGCGAAAATTTAGCTGCTTATCTGCTTGTATTCACAGAATTTTAGCCACAATTTATTAACTGTGAGTTATGCCTTGGAGTCACTTTTCAAAGAGATTAAACCACATGAGCTATATTCATGCCATTAAATCCATATGGAATTAATAGAAACACCTTATTGTACAAAAGGTTTCACATGTATTATGCCACACGTTGCTCTGACTAATCTTTCCCCCATGACAGATAGCAAAATATCTTGCTTTAAATTAGCCAGTTTAACGTTAACCACTTCTACAACACACTACTAAATTATTTACACATCCATTTGTTAATTTTCATTTCGTGATTGGACATAAATGTGGTTTTCTTGTCCAGATTCAACTAACAAAGCACGCAATAATTACACGCAACATATTAAATGACATTGCTTGCAGCATTACAGTGCAATTCAGAAAAACTTCTCACATAAAAATGTGCTTAATCTGTGGTGGTACCCTGACTAAATCAGGTTAGAAGGGGCTTTCTGGAGGTCACACAGTCTACACCCTGATCACAAGTAGGGCTACCAGCTGCCCAAGAATTTGTCTTGTCAGGTGCAGAAAAATCCCAAAGCTGCCGACTCCACCGCCTCTGGGTAACCTCACTGGGGATGCTTTGCTCCCCCCTCACACAGAGTCTCTTCTCCTCCAACCCGTGGCTGTCACCTCTTGCTCTAGCACAGACCATGCTGCTGATCCCAGCTCTCACAGCCCAGCCTTTACTCTGCTTTCCTGCAGCATACAAACTTGACCATTAGGAAACCTCTACAAGCAAAGTTCTCCAATGCAGAACCATAACCCCAATTTGAAGATTCCAATTCACACTGGAGTCTCAAATATTGCAAATTCCTTGTCTTAAATCTTTTGGAGAAACAATTCTAAATACTGAAGTTTTTATTTTAAAAAATAAAAATCAGCAAGCCTAAACATCCAGTATTTCTCCATCCTTTACTGGTACAGAATTCCACAGAAACTGGAACAGGTTGTCACTTGCATATCGATACACCACAGCTGATGCCTTTTGTGTTTCCCCAAGCAGCTGTCTACACCGGACAGAGCAGGATGAGGTCATCACACACTGTTGCACGCAGAGGGCCTTTTCTACTTTTTTGCTCCAAGGGTGCTGATGAAAGCCCCCTTACCTACAAGCTCTTAAAAATCCAGGTATTTTGCCAAATGATCCTTTAACACTAGAAAAACCCTACTGTTATGTTACTGCATAATCTCTGAATGAAAGACACTAGAATTCTCGGTAAATCTAAATTCCTCAGACGTATCTCAAACCACATTTTACTCTATTTTCTTTTCATTTTTACTGATGAATTGCTACTGTATCAGATTACCGAAATGCTTTCAAGCTTATGACAATGTATTCTCTTGACCTTTTCCCCCAAATAAAATACACACCTCCTTCCAACACTTTTGTTTTCTGTATGGTTTTTTCTGTATGGTGAAAAAAAAAACAACCTGTGACCTACATCATCAAGATCAGGATAAATAACAGCTACTCTATTGAACCAACGAACAACACATCTGAACAATACCATAACGATGACAAATTGAAGATTTGCAATAACATAAACAATTAATTTGATTCTTCTTTCTTGTTCTATTAGAGCCTGCGGGCGAATTCAGCTGTTCAACTTTCTAAGAAGAATTTCTAAACTTAGCATCCATGAAAATACTAGTTTGCCTTAGGCATAAGGTTTTCCCTATTGACTGAAGAACTAATTCTGAAACTTAAATAAAAATAATTTTTCATAAACACCTTTCCAAAACAAACAAAACAGACAATAAAAAGAGAGACATCTCTATGTAAACATAGTCCTTTTACACTGTTGTATGCATGAGATAAGCCACTACTATTTTTAGCACACTTTTTTTCTTAACTGCCAGGGAAGATGCATACAATTGCTTTATCATCAGCTGGTGGTCATAAGCAGCAGCATTTCCTTCATATGAAAGTAGAGTTAAACTATGCAGAATATCTCCCATCTATCTGCAGTTTTCAATAGCCCTATCTCATTCTGACATCTCTAAAATAACTGATTGTTTGGATATGAGCAATTCAAACAGAAAGAACAGCAGAAGAAAACATTGGCTCACCTTGATTAAAAAAATCAAAGCCTGTACAATAAATACTTTATCCAGCCATCACACGCAAAAGTGATTTAGAATACCATGATACTATTACACTTCATATTAAAGACATCTGCCTCCTCTTTCTCATTTACTTGAAGCCTCCTCAATCTCGAATAATTATTTCATATTTGCCATCTGCATTTACAGATGATAACTATTGTCTAGGGAACCTCTAATTTAAGCAGACCTATACATGAAAGTACATTAATAACGTAAGAGAAACTCAACACTAAACACGCATACAGAAAAAATAATTTAAAAAAAAAATTCCACAGTATCGAAGTCTCAGTATCTAACTTTGCATAATCCAAGAAAGCACCATTTTATTCAGTTGTCCCTTTAGGGGTTTCTTCTCCCTTCCTTGAAATGAAGGCATCTAAAGGTTTATTGAGTTGTACGAACCATCCTTCTATTTGGCATGGAAAACCCTTCTTATAAAGTGTTGGAAATCATAATACCAGCTCTTGTTTGTGGCAACTAAAACTACTCCACTCTTCCAATAGTCCCAAAGGATATCAGGTTTGGGGTACTCCTGTTTTTTACCACAGAAATCAGCACAATGTTTGAGTGTGAGAAAGTGAAAACCAGAACAGAATTATTTTCCCACTTCACGACTGGAATAGATTATCACAGCAGAACATGCACCAGCACTGCAGGCAGGCCTGCAGTCCACATTTCACTGACAGCGCATAGAAACAGTGTTCCAGTGCTGGGGAAGGAGAACTCCTGTACAGTGTTTGAGTCTTATGTAAGTGTTCTCACAGATTGTAGGTGGTTGCTATCTTTCCTAACTGCTGAAGACAAACGCTTCTTTTATTTTTAAACATTTTATCTTCAAAAGACGAAGTATTTTTCCTTAGGAAAATCTCAGAAAGGGGGGGAAATAAATCCTTCCCTGCAACTTGAGACACTAGAACTGGTATTTTATTTGGCATGAACTGTGAAATCTGGATGACACTTAAGTAGTAAACCAGCTTTTATTTTAGGAATCTGCTGCAAAAAACAGTTCACAAGGCGTTCAAACTCTGGCCAAGTCAAATGGCTGGCCTTAACACGGCTTCACTCACTTACACCTGCAAGGAACTTAGGTTACTACACACAGTGAAGTATCCAATTATTACTATTCACACTGGATTAGGTATTGGCAATACCAGTCTCCTGCACAGAATTAATTACAGAATCCTAGTGCAAACAGTAGCAGTCACTAAGGTTTGAGTTTCTCCCTTTGTAAACCTCAGTAAAATTTTAAATTACATAGCTAGCTGTTCATAATACACCAGAAACTTTAGTGGGAAGAACACTAGAATTGCAAAATGTTGGATATGGTGTGTAGTTTTATTTGGGTCTTGTTCATTTGGTTTTTTGAAGTGTGTCAGGAAACAGTAAACCAGACATCTAAAAAGCTTAAGCACCACATCTAGCAGGTTACCTGAACAGCTGAGTACATAATAGTTGCTATTCATAATAATCCATATTATCGGTAAGTTAACTGAATATGTTAATTAATTCACTTTTGACATTCATAGTTTCACTGACTGGAGAAAATCTCTCCAATTAAATTTGCCTCTGTTGCAAGAACAATGCTTAATACTGTTGAGATTTACTCCCCTCATTTTGTGTATACCACAGTGGATTAAAAGACCAAAAGATAATCTTCACGGAAACAAATGGCTTGAAAAATACTCAACCATTTTAGTACTCCACTTCACACAGTGCGATGATGTTCCTTCTCCCACAGAGAAGCAGCATCAACACTGCTGACAACTCGGTATTGCTTTCAACTTCCACAGTCAGTTTCTAGCAAACACTCTCATTAAAAGTATTTTGGATACAGTATATTGTCCTGGTTCTTGCCAGGCTGGAATTTACTTCCCCAACAGCCAGCCCAGGTGAGCTGAGTTAGCCCAGGCTGTTTCCCACAGCACCTGACATCACTCCCCCATTAAAGGGTCTGGTTGGGGAGGTGTATCCCTGGGTACTTCCAGAGCACTCTGAGTGTGGATGGGTTGGTCCTTATGTCGTACTGGATTCTGTAATTTGTCAGGTTGGTAAACTACTCTGTGTTATCACTGGGTGCGTGTGTGTAATTGGCTGTTATTGTTCTACTTTCACGTTGCTTTTGTCAGTAAACTCTCCACGGAGCCTCTGTCTGTTTCTGCTGTGGGAGTGACCGAGAAGCCTGTGGTGCTCAGCCACTGCCTGGGGCTAAACCACCACATATATGAACTTAGAAATTAAAACTGACATTAAGTTATTATATTGAAAAAGAAATTGCAATCCTACAGTTAAAATACAGTGTTGATGTATTAAGATAAATTTTGTGGTAAAAAACACAGCAACAAGGACTTAAATCACACTGCTATTTTTACAAAGGTAATTACACAAAAGCAGAAAAAGATGAGCAATACCAACAGCTGACTAACTGTGAGTAATCATCTTTGATTATGCATTATCAGAAACTCACTGTTACTATTAATTTCTTTAAAAAACAGTGTGGATGGTTCCTGTCAAGTTTCTCACCATACCAGTAGTTGGAGTAATGTGCCTCTTAAGGGAGCATGAAGTTAAGACTGGACTGATATTTCAGATAACATTCTTCCCTTATCAATACATTACTAAGGTTAAATTTGTGTAACTGTCTACTCTAGCTAAATCAATACCACTGAGCAGACACTAGAAAACCTCTAGAAACTTGTTTAACACTTTTGCATATTTCCACGACAATGCTACACTGACGCTCTCTTTACAAATTCCTTGAAGGGTATCTTTAAATCTTAAGTCTCTGGACTAACTGAAGTCTGAAAAGAAGTAAGCTACACTAGCAAATGCACACTGTAAAGTAGGTAAAGTATAGAAAATTACTTATATCTGGACAGAGGCAGGGGATGAGTTCACAGAACACTAGATGATACATTCCTTTCTGTACCATCTCCAGGCTTTAAAGAAAAAGGCAATTCACTGGTAAGGGGATAGAGATGTGGCCTGCAAAGTGCCAGTTAAGGATCAGGCAGAGAGCAAACCTGTGATGGAACAGGCAGCCTCCCACAGCTCCCTTAAGGCCTGGGGAAGCTAAGGCTTACCCTCTGGCTGTGTAGGGCCATACCGATGAGTTACTGATCTCTTCTCCATTAATGCCTTCCCAAAACTAACCTATTCAAGTAACTTTCAGTAAATTCTTCTGGGCTTCGCATAAGTCTTCAGTGGAAAGGATACAACTCATAGGAATGTTGTGAAGCTTACTGCTTAAATACTTTAAGCTTTCATTAAAATGTTTTAAGAAGATACAACTTCCTCCTGCGTTCACACTTTGCAGGCTTCATAATGGTATAAAATGTATCCAAGCCACTAAACTTCTTACCAAGTTTAGTAAGTGAAGGCTTAGTAACTTCAGTGAAGCAAGCCAAAGTTCAATACGCATAATATTCAAGTTACTGAAAGGACAGGAATCACTTTCAGGTGGAAGTAACAAATTGTTTACACATTACAAAAAACTCTTCTTAAAGGAAGATGGTATATTAGAAATAGTTATGAAAACAACTTTGCAGCGTACACCAAAATCAATGAAGAAATGGTCTGATGGCCCAAATAATGGTGTCTAGTATTAGCTGCCTTTTAAAGATAATACACAGTCAACAACCATTCACTTTAAAGAAGAGTAAGATGTGATGGACAGGTATAGTCAGTTAGGTATCTGTGAAAGACAACTAAAACCAAGCATTGAAACTAGCACCTATTAATCCCTCTGGATAACTCAGAACATCTTTTAATGTGCTATATAAAGCAGTGCATCAATAGAAGCCACATTATGCTTACAGTACAGTACTGTTTATCACAGAAAGTTCATAAAGACTTACCCCATTTTGAAAACTCTGAATCACAGCAAGAAGATATGCTATTTCATCCACATGTAAGAAGTCCATCCTTCCAAACAGTTGCTACCTGAGCACTCAGTGGCAACAAGAATTATGGCAGCACCATTTGAAAGTATAACAAATAAACCTTGTCCTATGACTTGCTGTAAGTAAAGGACTCTATATAGTATTCAACCATTTTTTACTTTTCATCACTGTAGCAGCAGACATAATTTGATTACATTTCACCTTTTCTGTGGATATTCTTAGTCACCAATACTCACGGTGGGGCACTGCTACAGCAGATAGCCTCACTAGTTCTATTAAAATAAACAGTTTCCTAAAACCACTTTAAAAGGTAGAACTTGAAGTAATATCTGGTTTAGACATCACGCACACTCTGTGCATGGAAATGTCATTTGCAAACATGGGGAAAAATCTAAACGTGACATTCTTTTCCAGTTTATGAGGATGAGTTTGGTTGTCAATATTTTACACCTACTTTATAGTACTCTAATAAAATTTAAAATGCCTGTATTAACGTGGCAGCAAATAAATTTAGATTCAGGTTAGAAAACCACACAAGGTCAGTATTATAATACCTAAATATAGAAAGACAAAGAAAACAACACTTCTATTTCTCATCCTTGTGGACCTGTACACAAATGTCTTTTTTCAGTAAACCAGAAGTGACACATCATTTAAGAAGCAATTTATTTAAATTCCAATTTAAAAATATTTCAAAAGCTCTTATTATCAGTTTTAATTTGAAGTGCTTAGCAGTAGAGTTCAAGTAACTGCAAGATAAACTTGCAGACTTACCTGTCAAAAAGCAAGTTCGGTTCTTCTGTACTATGACAGAACTTTGTGTAAGGAATTCATAAGATAATGTGCTCAATCATTTTCTTTGGCCAACAAATATAAACTGTGTAGCCAGCAGAATCTACTTATGTAATTGAAGTTGACAGCATATTATTATAAAAAAAAAAATCAAAACAAAAGTTTTCTTTTTGGTATTATAAAAGCGCTTGATAGCTTAAGTCTGGAGTAAGGGTCAAATATTTACATGAACATGTTGTACAACTGCTGAAGATTTTACTATTATATCCCAGAAGTGGGGATTTATTAAAAAAAAAAAAATTATACAGAGATTCTGGCAGTTCAGAAAAGAATTAAATTATTTACTGTTATCAGTACATCTGATCATAATCTTTAACAATTCCTATGTGTTCAGAGTCCTTCCATAGGCAGAACATTGATTTATTTTCAAAATGAAGGTTGGCAGAGTGCCTAAGGCATTTCAGGAAAAGGTTAAATTACTCCATGATTTCATTTGTTTGCTTAGTTACTTCAAGATGTATCCCATTTATGACTAAACTGCAGGTGCTATTCTGTTTATTTTAGTGCCTGTAAACCAAGCCCTTGAATTGAACAAAGCAAGGAAAGCATTAGGATTCAAGTCAGAGAGGAAGGAACTTCAGGACTGTTTCCTGTTGAACATGCTACTTTCTACCTTCTTTCATAAATATGACTGAACATTAAATAATACTATCTATAAAATGAAATTTCCTGAAAAAAGACAAAGTTTCTTGCTACTTATTTCTATGCACTGTTGCAGAGATTAGCAAAATTTTATTAGAATATTTGCTCTAGCAAAGACTACTATTTAACCTCTTAAAAAGATGCAATCAACCTCTCTATGACATAATTTCACTTACTATTCACAATCGGCAATAAATTAAATACTAATTGGGCATGAATTCAAAATAACGTAGCACAATTAGAGATTACTGGCAACTTCAATTTAGGAGATCTTGCAAATATCAAAATGATTATGTCTGTGCAGATGATCTGCAGTTAAGCAGTCCCTACTCATAACCTTAGGACAACTTAGAAAAATCTTTCACAAAACTTTTGCTGCATATTGATTTGTATAACACAGCTACTTTCAGATATTAACAGTGCAAACAATTTGAATTAGCTCCCATGGAAACGTGTCAACTTGCTGCTCTCAGCTTCTGAACTGAAAACTTGTCAAGTGTAACTCACTAATGAACAAAAGAAAAACTTAAAAGGTGACAGATTAATGTTTAAATTAAAAATACTAGAATCAATGTTCTGTAGATCTTAAGCAGCAGCAGCTATTTACCAGTTGCTCTTTATTTGATTTACACAAGTGCTTAGAGTTCACCTAAAATATTCTCTTATTTATGATCATGTAGCATCCCTATATGACAAGGCAGAGCATTACTGTATGCATTCAACAGACCCAAGTAACTGGTTATACTTTGCAAGTTATTAATTAGAAGTACTTAACCTTCTCCTCTACTCTCTCTAACTAGAAAGAAAACAAGAAGCCTCGTACCAAACAATTAACATGTATGACTTACAAGTTCCTGGGACCATCTTTTTCTTTTCAACAATCTAATTTACACTGGATGATGTGACATACTTTAATAATGACAGTACTATTAAAGGCCAATTAAAGAGGGTGTTAGAAATGTTAAGATCATTTTTATACAGTACTGCTGTCTCCTGCTTAGTCCAGAACCACTGAGTGAGCTAGATCCCTAAGATTTTGAAGGCTCCCTCTAGTGCTCCCAAAGATAACTCAATTGGCTACATTCATTAAGCACATACATTCATCACGTGTGGGTGCAAGGGCTTATCTTGCTCAACTGGAGAGGCAGTGGGCACAATCTTGGCGGTCCCATAAAGCCACCTCATGCTATTGCCAATGCTTCTACTCAATACACTTAAGTTACTCTCCACTGTATTTGTCATTATCCTTGAGACCTAGAATAGGTTAGTATGCTTCTATTTCTTACAGCCAGAGCAGCTGATTTGTTACTGGGAAAATGTATCTATTTGCCTTAAAAGTATTACTTAGTATTACAAACTTTAAAAAGCACTAAAAAGGGAAAGATCACAGGCAGGGCAGGGTTAAAGAAAGTTACTACACCCTCTCAGGAAAAAAATGGAACAAAGTGTCTTGTTACATTTGGTAACAGCAAACCACTACTCAGTATGATGTGGGATATGAGCAATTAAGTGACCTAATTTTTTTATACAACAGTGACAAAAGATCAGAATGTGAATGCAATTACATCATTTATAATAAATATACACCTTGTGGTATCTTCCCAGGAATTAAAGTGGGTTCTTTATAGATACAATAAGTATGCATACTAAAATAACGTTAAATCCCATGCATTTTAGCACAGGCTTTCAGGCAGGAAAAAACCCCAAACCAACCAAAAAACCCCAAGCCCCAGCTTCCTAAACATTGGAAATCAAGCATGAAGATACACCACCAACATAATATTATGACATTAACAGAAAAATAAATATTTTTTGTTAAGAAAAATAACATTCTTTACTAAATGCAAGCCAAACTTTTACTTCTCAAATCAAGAGCTTCACTTCGAACAAGGTGAACAATATTTTCTGTGAACAGGGTAACACCACAGGAAGGAGCATCACTTACTGTTTCTTTCTACAGAACCCAGATTATAAATGATCAAGCTTAATCCCAGATCAACACCCATATTCTAAAATAACTAGAAAAAGTATATTATTAGTATGGAGCCTGAAAACTAAACAATTTAATGCTATAATCCACAGTCCGTGCCCTCAGTGCTTTAAGAAGCAATTTCTCACGATCTCTAAAGCTAAAATGAACTTGAATTCCATTTTCTGTACTGAAACTAGTTAAAGACTAATAAGGCAGAAACTCTGGGTCAGGAGAGTTTATGTTGCTTAAGGCAACTTTCAACGAAGTTGTCTTATCTGTTAAACTATTATGCATTCCAATATTACATTTCCTACAAAGCTGCTTGTTTAAAAATACAGAGATAGAAGGTAAACATAAAATTGCTTATGCTACATTTCTGCACAAATTGCTACGCTTAGCAGCATGAAATTCTGTATTTCTCGGTATTTTCTCTTAATAAAAAAGTGAAAAAAGCGCCATTTAGCCTTCCCCTTACAAAACAAACACCACTCTCATCTCAGTTACAAAGCAGAGAAAAAGTCCCCCATTTATGCAGAAATGGCAGTAACCAAGAATAAACTGAAAAAGAAATGTAATGGCCTTCAGAAATCCTTAAAAGCTCAAGAACCATTCAACAAAAAGTTAATAAACATTATGGGGGGGGAAGGGAGGGGAAATTTCACTTGTGTGGACTTAAAAATGAGAAAGCCTGACTGCAAAAAATTATCTCCTTCACTATGTTAAGACCAGTTATTTCCCAAGATCATATTTAAGGAAAATAATATTTAGAAATGTATGGCAAAAGTAGTAACACAAATAATCAATTTCACACTGGTAAGTGTAAAAACAGATTGTGTATACCCCCTTCCCCGCACACTTCCAATTTAAAGAATGGGATATTTCTGAAGTAAAAAAGGAAGAGACACCATTACTGAAGTCTGCTACACTAATATAGAAAGCTCCTGTGCCACAATGCCTTATTATTACAAAACTTAAACAGCTTTTACTAAAAGTTATTCCTTAACTCAACATGGAATGCCTGCCACTGCCGGAGCACAACCAAACTAGGGTTTACTGACTAATCAGGTCCAATAGTGGAGTGACTACATATAGAGCATTTCTGTTAAAGCCACCAAGCCCCCTTGTAATTGACAAAATCACCAGTCTTTCAGATGATTTTCACCACCCAATTTCTGGCTATGATGATCCTGTTCGCACTGCTGGGTCAGCTCTTGGCATGGGTGGTCCTTACCCACAGAGTGCTCAATCATCGCAACAAGTTCTAACAGAGTTACCTTTGCTACCTCAGGCTAACCTGAACTGAAATAATTTAGAACAAACCTGAGCAGGAAAAAGCCTCTGGTAGGGTGGAATCTGATCTGTCTTTGGCTCTGCCAAAAGACAACGTGCATTATCTTAATCACACTCCCTTAAAGTTACATGGCCAAATAGTTCTCCCCCTCAGCTGAAAATGTACTTCAAATGTGGAGTAAACTTTATGAGGTTCAGTAAACCAAAAAACCCCTTAAAGCACAGGCTGAAATACTTTTAATGGATTTTCCCATTACCCTTTTGCATAACATTAATGAAAAAGCTCCTGCTGTTTCTTTTCATGCACACATCAAAACTAGAATAAGTGAATCTACAAACTCATGAGCCTAAAAATACTTCAAGCCATAATTTCTCTCCTATGTAATAATTTTATTTGTATACTAGATATTTTGAAACTCAGCACCATAGCATAATATATACTTGCTTTAGTATTCCTTCTGACATTCCCATCATTTAAGTCAAACACAATATATTATGGTTAAGTGTGTTTCAAAGTTGGTTGGATCTATTTACTAACGCTAAAACACACAATGTGTTTAGTCATGAACAGATCAGATAAAAGGCTGAAAAATCTATTCTGTGCTGCTCTTTCCTCAAAGATACATTTCTTGAACAGCATTAGCAATATTTTTGATAAGCAAACACACACACTCCAAAATAAACAAAAAAAGGCAAACAAAAAAGCAACCCACAAAGTTTTACTAGAACCCCTGTTTGAAAGCTACTGATAACCTCATGAAAACACAATATTCGTTAAATATTATCTGGTCAGATATAATTACTATATCCCAGGTTTCTTGCTCTTTTTTTAACTTATTTTCATTAATTCTGTTATGGCATCAGATCATAGTTTATTTCTTCCACAGATCATTTCAGTATCTGCTTTCCTTCTTCATTCCTCTTGAGGGTATTTTTTTCGGCCCTCATCAATCACTAAATCACTTCTCATCTCAGCTCAAAAATGCTCTGCATACCAACCTTCCTTAATAACTATTTTCTTCTCTTGAAGAAAAGAAGCCAGTGAGCATAAGTCTTGGCTTCAGTTTTCAAAATAGTAACTACCAATAGTTACTGCTTACAAGAAAATAACCTACCATGTAACGTGGTATTGTAATGAAAAATCAAGCGCTCCAAAATAGTCAAGAGATTTATTAGTCCATTCAAAAGCTCCTAAAATAACACACAAGTGGTACAATTCAGACCACCCATAATGAGCATAAAGGTAACAATAATTTCTATATAGTAATTGAAGCATATTCAATAAGCTCCATTTTAAAAATAAACATTCTGAGGCCCTCACCTGCCTGATCTTTACCATCAAAGATCAGAAAAGCACAACCACACTCCTTTGTTGTCACACTTCCAAAGTCATTTGCATACAAGAATAGAAACACACTGAGAGATAGCTAATTCACAACAAACAAAAATACTGAGAACGCATACAACTTACATGGTGTTTTAAAACAAAGTGAGATTTATGGTGACATCACACATTCTCTTAGGTAACATTTAGGTAAAACATTGAGACCGTAATTCACAAGTTACACTGAACAGCCATCAATCTCAAAGAGGTTACCTATACACAAAACTGCAACAATGTGATGCAAGAAGGAATACCTTCACCACAAAGATATTCATGCACACATTGCTTTCTTTAAATCACAAGTATTCCTTTCCTGAAGCTTCATTAACAGCTGGTTCCAAATCCTGAAAAGCTTTAAGCACGTGTTCAAACTCCGTGCAAACTTCGTGCAACCCATTTAGTCTTGTAAACACATGCTTAAAGCTCTGCTGGATCACAACTTCACTAAGCAATACATTTTCAGTTGTAAAAACAGGCAACAAAATTAAGGAGTGTGCTAGCAATTGTAACTGGACAGAATGCCAGTAGCTGGAGTTCTTGGGTGTTTTAATAGGAAATACTGAGAAACTTGCTACTTCATGGGACATAAGAACCATTTATGGGTCTTAACTGGACATTACTGGAATAGACTAACAATTTCAACTCTATTTTAATGAGTTTCTCTGCTTGATTTATATGACCTCTTTTACATTTATAATAAAGGATGACTGGTGAACTGATTTTAAGGTCTCTAGAATTTTTAGTCAAGTTTTCAGCAATTGTTTCCTAGCCTTTCAGCAGACTCCTAACATTAGGATGAAAAAACCAACCCTGAAACCAAACACATGGAAATAAAACTACAATTGTCCATCCTTTTCAGGAATATAAATCGGGGCTAATTACATTGTGAATTCACAGTTTAAGAAGGGTAGAAAACCAGGAGGGTTTGTCTTTTTTACTTTTAGCATTTTATTCATTTGTGCTTTACTGGCTGGTGTGAGGATCAAAACTGAGGTTAACTAAGACTACTCTCTCTTTGTTGCTTTTGGCATCATGACCAGGTTTAAGCCAGTTTTCAAACATTTAATTAATGGCTTCAGCCAATTACCCAAATACCAAATCTTATAATACTGCCTACTGACTCAAGGATCACAGAGACTCTGTTTGTTGCACGAGTGCAAAACTGTTACATTAGCATCTGGATTTAATAACACCAATCTGAACACTATTTAATAAATTTAGTAATGTGCATTTGCTTTGGAGTTTCAGGATATGGAAGATTTTTGTGGCTGTGGCTTCAACAGAGCCTCAACAGCACTGAGGAGTAGTTTTACAGCAGCTGTCAATCTTTACCATAATTAATATTATGCAATTTAGGCTCCTGGATTTGATAAAAATGCCTAAGAATCAATGCCAGGAATACTGGTTCACTTTCTTCAGTGCAGCACAGAGCTTTGTTTAAAGAAGCAAACGTGAAACACTCATGGTTGTCAAGTGCAAATGAGCTTAATGTCAGTTGGTGATTTTTTTTTTTTTTTGCATGCTGCTAAAAAGTAGCAGATAAACTAAAGGTAAGAAACAGAAGGTTGCACATTTACTTAACTAGGACATGAAGTGAACTGGTTTGCCAAGCCTAATCAAACCTCCTCCTCTTCATGTAGCCTGAATGCAACCCTGAAACACAGCTCGCGCTCAGGTTAAAGGAAGTCCCCTGTATCTTTAAATGTTTCCAGTGGCTAATTTTTTGCCTAGCACTCCAGTTCTGGGGTTTGCTTCGAGCAGTGCCTGCCTTTTTCTGCAGAGGTGGAGTCAAAGCTCTGCTTCATCTTAGAGCAGCTCCAGTAGAAATTATCAAGGAGCTTCTAAGCTTTATGTTCTGTCTTGGTTATTCTGAAAATAAAACAACCCCTCCCACCCGCTCCCTTATTTTACTAAGCTGCTCGAGTCCCTTACGAGTACCTACTGAAACAGGACTATATCAGCAGTCATTACATATTTTTAGCTACTCCCTTTGAGAAAGAAGTTTCCTCATGTCAAAATGATTTGATCAAAAAATGCACTGGGTCTGGTGGTAGTTCAGAGCTAGGTGCTATGCTGATACTTGACCGAGTCACGGCAGACTAAGTGCTCAAAATAAGCAAAATGCTATATAGGCCAAAGCTTTACCTACCAGTATCAAAACTACTAGCACCGAGAAGAAGTCTAACATAATCTGTGAAGGGCTGCAAGCATGACTGTCCTTTTAAAAAAGGAGAAACTATTATTTAATCAACATAAGAATATTTCAATTCTAAGAATTGATTAAAACACTCTCATACCAAATGGCAAAGCAAAAACATCACAGTAACCTGCTCTGAGCTTGTGTAACATAGGTACTACGTATGAAACTCCTGTTTATGAGAACACGTCTTGGAAAACCTTAAATTTTTACAGGATTCTAGACAGCCCCATTTAAAGCAATACACTGCTCACTAAAAACCAGCAGCTTTTTAAAAATAAAGTTTTCAGAAAGCTTTAACTCCTTTAAGATATAGCACTTACCTTGTATTTCTAGCCTCCTTCTATAGTGTCTGTTTCAGCACATTTCTGGTGAAAAGGAAAGTAAAGATAGGAAAAGCAACAATCAGAAAAAATCCTTTATTTTAAAATTTACATATTCTATGTCACCTAAGACATTAAAACCTTAAGAATAAAAAGTTGCTCATTCTCAGTTTTTGCAGTTATGTGATGTTAAAGTACCTTATTAAGATAAAAAAATCCTTATGCTAATTTCTATATGCTCCAAGGTCATTTTTAGGACCTTTCATACTACTACTCAAATTCTAACATACTAATTATTTGTCTTTCCAGTTACTCCAGCAAGAGTAACAGTGCTAGTGGTACAACACCCCACCTTTTAACTCAATTACGATACACAACACCAGTCCTAACTTCTCCAAGCGCAGCTTGCATAATTCCTTAGAGCTGGAATGACTTCTTACTTGGAAGTTTAAGCGTGAGTTAATTTTTTTAATAGAAATATACACACACACATGCATATATGCACTGTAACTTCATTTAATAAACGAAATATATTTTATTTTTTGTTAAGATTCCAATATAAAGGGAAAAGGAAACCCTATTTGGGTTTTTGCTGTGACAACTCAAACGTATTTGTTCCATCATCAGAATTTCATTTTTAAGTATATTTTAGACCACGTGTGTACACACGTGCATATACAGACACACAGGATTATGTCAATGCCAACCTACTGTACACTAAATTTAGAGAACCTAAAAAAAATTTTTCAATCACAGGTTTCTTTAAGGCTGGCATTTATTAAATGCTGTTTCATAAAACATTAACGAGGGAGAAGATGTAGCGTGAGGAAGAAGAGCAGTCGGCTTCCCACAAGCACACAGTGCAGAGCACGCTGTGCTCACGCTACAGTGCAGGCTGTTGCCTGGCTTTTTTTGTTGTTGTTTTCTCTTAAAAGCTGACTGATGTTAGTCTAAGTCTTTTAGATGTGTTGAAAGCAAAGCAATGAGATTTTCAGTGCTGTTTGTGGAATACGCACAAGGAGGTAAGTTTCTGTTACTTACTTCACGATTAAACTACTAATTCGCTTTATTTTAAACCCTGGCGTTTGCCATTTCAGCTGTCCGGCCCGCTGCAGCCGCGGGGTCCCGGTGTTCCCTCTCCCGGCTGACCGGTGACCCAACACAGCTGCCTGCACTGCGTGCCGAAGCCAAGGCGAGAGCCGCATAGCCGGAACGAAGGCAAAGGCGTGTGCCGGCCGCGGGCAGCAGCACCGCGCAGCCCTTCGCCTCGCAGGGGGTAAACCGATCCGCGCACCCGAGATACGCAGCTGTACACGCGATGGCCGCGGACACGCCTGTTATTTCACGTACCGAGCTGACTAACCGAGTGCCACCTGAAAATCCTCGGATGTCACACAACAAACCGCCCCCGGCCTACGCGCAGCCGCTCCTCTCGCAGGTAAGCGAGCCCAGGCTGCGGCTGCGAGGCCGCGGGTCCCGACTGGAGTGCGCCGAGCGAGGAGAAGCCTTCATGTGGCAAGGCACGTCCTCGGGCCAGGCTCTGCAGTCAAGCGTTTCTCCCCACAAGCCCCGCACCTCACCCGGGAGCTCGCGCGCCCACTGGCCGCAACACAGCGATAAAAACATCAGCGGCCACGGTGTAGCACAAGGAAAATCTATCAGCGTCAGCAGGGCATTAGTCGGGCCGGGCAGAGCTCCAGGGCAGGCGCATCCCGGAGCACGTCGCGGGAGGTGCCGACGCCCCCGCTCCGGGCCGCCTCCACCTGCGCGGCCCCGCGGGGTGGGGGGGGACGACACCCCGACAGCGAGGCCCGGCAGGGCGGAGGGGACGCCGCTGCCGCCCCCGTAGGGATCCCGTCCCCGCGTCGTGTGCCTTGAGGCATGTGTCACCCCTCCCCGGCAGGGAGGGGGCGGCCGTGGCTCCGGCCCCCACCACCGCGACGGGCAGCCGCC
>VZTU01011913.1:0-18454 GCA_013400835.1 Zapornia atra | reverse complement strand
AACTAGATCGGTCCCCAGGGCGAGTGAATTAGGGGTGTGCTTTGGGTAAGGCATCTCCCAGTGGACAGGACATCTCCCCAAAGGGTTACGCACCCAAACACGGCCACTCAGCCACTGTGGGAGCAGGGACAGGAGCACTGGGGAAGGAATATAACTTTATTTCCCATTGGCTCATCGAACAGGCGAGCAACCAACCCACAGAGCTATTATCCTTCATGTGCAGCGAGCGGTGATTGATCTCAGGTGCTTCCCTGGGGAAACATCCTCCTTGCCCAGGTTGGAGGGATGCTGGGCTACAGGGGGTAAGGGCTGGGGGGAGGGAAAGACTCACAGCTTTGGGAATGATGATTAATTACTTAAAATCACATTTATCTGGGGAGGTGATAATTCAGACCAGCTCCCCCAGGCATCGCTCTTCCCACCTGCCCGTGCCTCGTCACTGCTAGCAGCAGGTTGATGGAGCATCACCCCACAAGGGGGTTCCCAAATTCACCCGAGGGTCTGACAACCCACCTCCCCCACGGGAGACCCCCGATTTACATTCAAGAGTCAATCCCTGTAGAATAAATGGGGAGAATATGGTGATGACCCCGGTGACCCATCTGGTTCTTGGGCAGCCATAACACCAGCATCATCCCACCAAACCACACCGCTTATCTCTACTCCATCCTCAGAGGGAGGGTTGGCTCCAGCTTCTTGCCCACCCCACAGCTGGCAGGGTCCCTCCTGGCTCCAGCCCCGGCAGATTTCCAAGCCTCCATCATTTCTTAACACCTTTTTTTTCCCCCTCCTGGACTCTTGTGAAATTAAATGCTGGCAATATACTTTGCAGAAAACTCAGCTGGTATTTCTCTGCCAGCTGTGACCTCATCCCCCAGTGATTGGATTTGGGAGTAAATTAATAGACCCAGTCCATTAATTCATTGCGAATAACTCACACAGAGAACCGGACCCATCCCTCATGTTCACCAACTGCCCAGGAACCACTCAGAGAGCGTTTCCTACCTCTGGTGTTGTGGATGAACACTTCCCTCTGCGCGGGGTCACTCACAAGTAACAAACCTTTAATTACCCTTTGTTTTGGTCCTAGATCCGAACCCCGAAATAGAAGGGGAGCTTTAAAAGCCAAGCAAGGAGGGATAACACTGAGGATAAGGCTGAGCATCATAGAATCACAGGCTGGTCTGGGTTGGAAGGGACCCCAAGGGTCACAGAGCTCCAACCCCCCTGCCACAGGCAGGGCCCCCAGCCTCCAGGCCTGGAGCTACACAAGGTTGCCCAGGGCCCCATTCAACATGGCCTTGAACACCCCCAGGGATGGGGCACCCACCCCCACTCTGGGCAGCCTGTTCCAGCCCCTCACCACTCTCTCTGGAAAGAACTTCCCCCTAATATCTCATCTAACCCTTCCTTCCTCCAGCTTCACTCCATCCCCCTTGTCCTGCCAGTCTCTGCCCTTTAACAAGCTGATTCCCCTCCTGTGTCTCTGCTCCCTTCAGGGACTGGCAGGCTGCATTGAGGTCCCCCCGCAGCCTTCTCTTCTCCAGGCTGAACCAGCCCACCTCCCTCAGCCTCTCTTCATAGGGGAGCTGCTCCAGCCCTCTGAGCATCCTCGTGGCTCCTCTGACCCCTCTCGAACAGTCCCACATCTTTCTTGTACTGGGGTCCCCAGCTCTGGACACAGGACTCCAGCTGGGGCCTCGCGAGGGCAGAGCAGAGAGGGACAATCCCCTCCCTGTCCCCGCTGGCCACCATCACGCGGTTGGTGGCGCGCAAATGCTCCGGCAAAGATCTCTAAACGCTGCACATATATTTTCCAGTCTACTCACTGGGCTTACCGCTGAATCTTATTCGCTGGTGTGTGGTTCGGGTTGCGTTGTGGTTGGGTTTTTCCTCACCCCCCTCCTTCTCCCTGGGAGAACTTAATAAATCTTTGAAATCATCAAAAAGAAATGCAGCTCCAACACTTGGAGAGCATGGTTAAGTTACTTCCTGGCAATATAAACCCAGGCTGTAAAGTCAAACATTTCCATGCCATAACGTGAGATGAAAATGAGGGGTTGGGAGGAGAGGGGAACAGGAACGGCCTCGGCTCTTCCATTGCTCAGTACTAGAAAAGCCTAGAAAGCCTCCGGCTGCCTGATGGTGGGGATGGGGATGTTGTTATCTCCCCACTACCACCCTCTGCCCCCCTCCCACAGCAATTTCAGCTCTTCTCATTACGGTGGTTGTCTCCGCACGACCCTGCTCCCATGGAGCACGCCCACACAGCAGCACATGGAGGGGCTTCAAAAAGGGACCAGCATAGCCGGATTGAACAACCCCAGCGGTGCCCACCTCCCACTTTTCATCTTTTAATAAGGCTTGATCCAGTGCTTGGAAAGATGGGAGCTGAGGCCCAAGCAAGCCCACCAAACCTTCTTCAAGGAGGGAGGCTGGTGTTACTCACCGGCTGCAGGACACGGATTCAGGCAGGACTGGGGATGGAGACAGGACCAAGGATGGAGGCAGGACCAGGGATGGATGGATGAAGGCAGGACCAGGATGGATGCAGGCAGGATGATGGAGGCAGGACTGAGGATGGATGGATGGATGGAGGCAGGACGATGGAGGCAGGAGCGGGGATGGATGGTTGGAGGTAGGACCATGCAGGCAGGACAGGGGATGGATGGATGCAGGCAGAATTTCCATGGCAACGCAGTAAAAAAGCAGCATGGTGGCAGCCTTGAAAGAGGAAAAAGGGGTCAGGAGAAACTTTGCTGCCAGGGAGGGCACGAAGACAGGGGCCCTCCAGCACTGGGGGAGAGTCAAGGTTCCCAGGCCAGGCCGCAGCACCCACAAAAACCCTCTGCTCTGGGGCTCGGGGTGCAACGGGCACCCCACACCTGGGTCCTCACGGTGGGGTCCCCCATCCCTCCCCAGTGCCGGGGAGCAGTGGCATAGCAGTGCAGGCTGCCGAGCCCGCACTGTGCCCTTGATTTACTCTCTGAAGCCTCCTGCTTTCTAAATCTCACTTTATTGGTCTTACGGCACAGCGGAGCGCAATTAGCAGTATATTAGCCATAAAAAAGCAGCCAGAGCCAGAAGTACAGCAAGTTATTGTTTTAAACCTTGCATCTGCGGACACTTGCTCCCCCCACCAAGAGCCCCAATCCAGGCTGCGGTGCCACACTGTCCCCATGAGTAAAGGGGGACACCCCCAGCACCCCAATAGCACCAGCTAATCCCACCCCACCTCAACAGCTTTCACCCAGTGCTGCGGCAGAGCCGACACTAATCCTGGCCACGTTTAACCATTTATATTGATTACCCTGTCAGCTCATTTGAATAATTAAAACCAGATGGAGCCCTTTTATGTGTTTAAGGGAACAGCACTGGGAGCATCCCTGGAGCTGTGTGGTTTCAGCAGAGGGGTGAAGGGGATGCTGGGCAGCTTTTCCTGTCAAATCTTCCTTTTGGTGACGTTTGCCACCCTGCCCGCTACCTCCCATGTCCCCACCTCCGGGGATGGGGTGGTGGCACCAGCTCCCTTCCCATCCCAGGGCCCAGGAGGGGCAGCCAACAGCATCCACGCTCTTATTTATACAGGAATAATTGCTGTCGCACGCCGATGCCATTCCTTATGCAAACAGCACTAAAAAACCCAGCCAGCCACAAACCTGATAAACAGCATCAAATAAATGAATCCAGTTGCCAACAGCCAAATATTCCACCTCTGTGTGGAATATGCCACATAAGGATGGAGGATGGAGGGCTCTCAGCATCCAGCCCCACCTTGGCATCATGATACCCACCTAGCTCCTTCTCCAAAGCCTCACCCACGTGTGAGCAGGAGCAAAGCTTCCAGGCCAGTGTTGCTCGATGGGTCTCTGCTGGGGACCTCTTCTTAAAATGGATGGGTGATACCAGTTCAATGCTGGTTACTTGTTATTCTGACGCCTTTTTGAAGGGAGTAAAATATTCCCAGCGTGGTGCTGGGGCACACACTCCTGCCAGCACGCAGGGATGAGTTATCTGTACAGAAAGAGGCAGAGATTAGTATGTCAAACGAAAATGAACTATCGGCAGATTGAGATGAAAAGGCAATAGCCAGCAATAGGGAGAGAAAGAAGAAGAAAAAGAGAAAACGAAGCTTCTCCAGAGGATGGGAATATTAAAAATTGAGTCATTGATCGGCGTTGGGGAAGTCGGATGGAGCTTGAACACTCTGGGCAAGGGACTGCCTGCTCCTGCGCACCGGTGGGATGGGGGAGGGCCACGCTGGGAGCATCGCTCTGTCCCAGTGAGGGGCCTGCTGCTCTGGGGTGGTCATCCCATGGCAGCCCCAGCCACCGCATCAGAGCTCGCTGTGTTGGTTATCACAGACGAAGCTTGGCATGGAGCGCTGCCCCAGGTTGGGGCCATCCTCATGCGCCACATCAAACACATAGAATTGTAGAATGGTCTGGGTTGGAAGGGACCCCAAGGATCACAGAGGTCCAACCCCCTGCCACAGGCAGGGCCACCAACCTCCAGGCCTGGAGCTACACAAGGTTGCCCAGGGCCCCATCCAACCTGGCCTTGAACACTCCCAGGGATGGGGCACCCACCACCTCTCTGGGCAGCCTGTTCCAGCCCCTCAGCACTCTCTCTGTAAAAAACTTCCCCCTAATATCTAATCTAACCCTTTGCCTCACTTGTGAAGGGAGCCCAGGGGGCTGGGAACAACACTGCAGCCCCTCCAAAAACATCACACCCCGAGGCCAGCACATCCTTACTCCAGAGACCATAACCCCATCGGAGCAGCCTGGACGAACATGTGGCTGCCCAACACTCACTCCTGCTCCAGCAGCTTTTCAGGGATGAGCAGTTTCTCTCCAACCTGGAGCTGGATGGGTGAGGGTGCCCCTCACCGAGGCATCCAGCCTCGCTTTGCTTTCCCAGCCACCCAAGATAAATACCTCTGGCTGAGCTCCAAAATGTTTTTCCAGGCAGAAACAGGCGCTCCAGCAGCACGTCACCACAAGGCTCACAGTTTCCAGGTGTTTATTGTCCGGGATGAGCAGTTGAGCTGAGCCTGGTTTATTTAGACAGAGTTCCAGTACCTGGAAACAGATATTTATACAGCCCCGGTGTTTTGACACGTTGCGGTGCCTGGATTTTGATGGATCAAGCCCACGAGCGGCAAGCTGGCAGGTTTCTGTTTCCCCTCCTCCCAGCAGATTCCCATCTCATGGCCCGAGTCCCAGCCCCGCTCTGTGTCACCGGGATGCGGGCGCGGAACCGTGATGCTGGGCAGGGTCCTGCTACCTCCCCCTCGTGCTCCGAAAAGATCCTGCTCGCTGCCTCTGTCAGAGATGATAAGGATTAATTAAATTTGCCTGCCTTTCCTCTGGCTTTGTAACTGCCCAGGGGATTTATCAGCTGTCTCCACCACGGGGTCTATCTGATTTAAGGAGGGGGGATACGTATATACTCCATTACACGTGTCTTAATATTGCAGATATGATATCACCCCTGAGCACCGAACAAATTGGGATGGGAGCTTGCGGGCAGGGCTGGGAGGGGAAGGGGAAAGGGACCAGCCCAGCAAACAGCGCTGATGATGGTCCCTTTGCTGGCACGGGGCATTCAGCACCCGACCTGGCATCAAACCCCCCCGCCCTGACCCCATTATGAGGGAAAAGCCACCGGTGTCCCCAGGGCAGTGCCCAAAAGCAGCTCCCCGATGCAAATCACGTGGAATTTACAGCCAAGCTGCAGGAAAGGGAATTATATAAGTCTCAGGAGACAGGCTGGTGGGGAACCAACATCCATCAAGCCCAAATTCGGGATTATTTACCATGGCCAAGAGAAACTCCCCCGCCCTTCTCCGTGCTGGACAGTCTGCAGATGGATTTGGCTGCAGGGACCCATTTGGCAAATGGAAAGTCTCCATCTTGCTTGTCAGAGCAAACAGGGCTGTTGATCTACCTGCCTTCCCCACGTCTCTCTGACCCTGGGGTGAGCCCAGCACAGCCCCATCCTGGTCCTGGAGACAGAGGAGCTGGGCAGTGGTACCAAGTGACCCATCGACTCGCTGGGCGCCAGCAACGTGTTTGCCAGGCACAGCGGCGAGATCCAAACCAGGACCCATCCTTGTTGGCACACACAGGGGTTTTATCCCCTCCCTGATGCGAGACCACACCTTCACCGGCACGAACACAGAGCCCTGGGCACGCAGCAGCCTTCAACCCCCCCCTCCCCTGAGGAAGAGGAAGGGCAAAGCTCTCTCAGATGCATCCCCACTTAACGCTGAATTAAAACCCGGGAGGGGAGATTTAGGGAGGTGAGATGTGGGCCTCAGATGTGCATCGCAGCCATCGGCATCCACCATGTCCTCAACACCAACAGCCTTAAATCGAGGAGACAGATGAGGCGGGAGATGCTCTCCGAGGGGTCCCTGTGATACATGGGAGCAATCTTCCCCAGACACAGGCTATATTTTGCTCTCCTGAAGTCCTGGCCATACCGAATCACTGGCTCCCAGGATGCGCCTGTATGATGGGCCAAGAGCTAAGCAAAACCTTAGTCAGGTAAATAAACCTCTGATTGTGCCCCGTTGTGTTCCTTGGACTTCATGGGAGTGTTTCATCACACTGGGAGAGGTTTTCATCACACTGGAGGGCTGTGCTGCTGTTCAGGGAGACTTGGACAGCCTGGAGAGCTGGGCAGGGAAAAGTTTCATGGGATTTAACAAGGGCTAGTATAGGGTCTGGCATCTGAGGAAGAACAACCCCAGGTACCAGTAGAGGTTGGGGACTGGCCTGTTGGGGAGCAGCATAGGTGAGAGGGACCTGGGGGACAGCAGGATGACCACAAGCCAGCACTGCACCCTCATGGCTAAGGCAGCTGATGGCATCCTGGGGTGTGGTTAGTAGGTCAAGAGAGGTCCTTCTCCCCCCCTGCTCTGCCCCAGTGAGACCACACCTGGAATATTGTGTCCAGTTCTGGGCCCCTCAGCTCAAGGACACAGAACTCCTTGAAAGAGTCCAGCACAGGGCCACCAAGATGATGAAGGGAGTGGAACACTTTCCTTATCAGGAGAGGCTGAGAGAGCTGGGCCTCTTTAGCCTGGAGAAGAGCAGACTGAGTGATTACCTCATTAATGTTTGAAAATATGTAAGGGGCAAGAGTCAGGAGACCGGAGCCAGGCTCAGTGATGGCAGCGACAGGACAAGGGGCAACGGGTGCAAGCTGGAGCAGAGGAGGTTCCATGGGAGTGTCAGGAGGAACTTTGTCACTGTGAGGGTGATGGAGCCCTGGGACAGGCTGCCCAGAGAGGTTGTGGAGTCTCCTTCTCTGGAGACGTTCAAACCTACCTGGATGCGTTCCTGTGTGGTTTAGTCTGGGTGATCCTGCTCTGGCAGGGGGGTTGGACTTGATGGTCTTTTGAGGTCCCTTCCAACTCCTAATGCTCTGAAATTTGAGCTCTGAAATGAAGGCAGGGCTTGCACATGCCACATACTGTTTTTCCCCAGAGTTTGGCTGGTGTGATGGCCCACAGCTTGTCCTTCAGTTTGGGGAATACCCAGAGCTCACAAGGTGCATCTTTAGCTCACTAGTTCCAATCTGCTTTCAAACAGTCCTTGATCCCACAGGAGAAAGGCAGATGCTCAGCCCCATAACCCTTGCATGTTCATCATCCAAGCTGTCCCAACAAGCTACATCCCACTTCCCAAGCTACTCCTCAGCCACTGCTGAGGGTTGAGATTTTTAGGAGGGGTTTTGGATCTGCTCCCAACCTGGAGACTTTATATCAGCTCTTTCTTCACTGCTTCCCTTAAATTGGCAGTAAAAATTCCAGGAGACTAAAAGTCTGTGATTTGTACTTTGCACATGGGAAGCGGAACAATCTTTTGTTCATTTACTGTGACAACTGCAGTTGGGATTTAATTATTTACGATAATGTTCCGAGGCGCATTAGGGAATGTTCTCTTAGTGCATAAAAATAACGACGCCTTAGTACTGAGTGGCATCTAGCTACAGGCTCTGCTACTGCATCAGCAGAGGCAGGAATAGATCCCAGTCCTCATCCCCATCCCCATTCCCCATGGGAAGAGCGGGAGGTGAGCTCTGTGTGGTTCCCCCTCATCCAAGGATGCTCAGCTCCTGCTCTTCCCCAAAACTTCCTTCTGGGCTGTGAGGAGATCTAAGAATCTAAGGGCGGTGGAAGATATGCAGGGAAGGGCAGCAGTGTTGGCATGCTACCTTCGTGTCAGGCATGCCCCCAGCCGTGAGCTTGTCGAGCCAAGGCAGTAGGCAGCCTGCTGCTCTTCCACAAAGGCATCTCCTGCCCCAGGGATGGTGCCATAGAGAACACCAACAACCCCCATGGGGTTGAGATGAGCACCCATCCAGGACAGACTGGGCATCCGTGTATCAGACCTGATAAAAGAGCTGTAGGTCCTATGGGGCTTTCCTTGCCCCTTGGAGCCATCACGCCATGTCTCCACTGAAGAGGTGCCTTCACAGCCCTCCAAAGCCATCCCCAGCAAACAGGCTGGGGTATGGTACCCACCACCCAGAAAAAAACAAGGGGACCAAGCCAGCATCCCTGGGGAGTGCAGCCAGGTCAGAGGGCCAAGGCTACCAAGGGAAGGGCCATCAGCATCCTGCTGCAGCATCCCAGGCCGCCCCACAAGCTGCCAGCGCTCCCTCCAGCAACCCCACCTTGACGCTCCCAGGGCTGGCTACTCCCAACAAGCCTCGTTGCCTTCCCCTCTCCCTCCCTGCTTTACAGATGGTGTTTTCCAGCAGTAAAGGGAAGCCCCATCCCCTCCCTGGGCTCCACATCTCCCTCCTCATCCGATAAATACCCGCCACAGCGTTTCTCCCAGCACTCACTGTACCAGCGCACGCTGATACTTTTCCACTACGTCCTTCTCCATTAGTCACAGGAATTAGGAGAGACAGTTGGTATTTCATCATTAAATGTATCACATCCAATAAATTGATCATTATTCTCTGCTGATTAGAAGCTCGGTTTCCATCAGTTTAGAGCAGTTACAGGGGCTTCCCCCCCCCTCTTCAAGGAGTAGCACAGTTTCTCTTAAGATCTGTTATAATCAAAGGATTAGAGCTCTGGAAGAAGTGTCCTTTGCATAGGCAGGAAGGGTGAGTTTTTTCTCCTTCTCCCTCTCAGAATGAGCACGCTTTGAAAGCCTGACTCCCAGCTTCGAGATACTGCCTGTACCTGACCTGGTTTAATTTTAGCCTTGCCCGAATCCACCACCAGCTCATTTAGTCAGAGCATCCAGAGCTCTCTATAGAGCTGGCCGCAGGTCAGCTCACATACTTATTACAACTGCTGAGCCCATCCACACCCTGCAGTTCTGACCCAGCTCCTGGCTGCAAACCCCCATCCCCTCCACATCCCTCCACGCTGGACAGCACCATTGGGATGGGAGAAGGGAGCTGTATCCCAGGGAAGAGGTCATCTCTTCTCCTAGCCACATGGCACGGATGTTGACAGCAGGATTTGCATCACGTCCGCGGCTTCGCGGGGCTGCAGAGAAAATGAGGTGGATATTTTCCTTTTGGGATGTTTCCAGCAGTTCTGACATGGAGAGCGATGCCCTGGAAAGAGCTGACCCAGCTGCCTGCTTTGAGCCATGATGGGCTAAAGCAAGATGTAAGAGCAGGAGGATTTCAATGAATATTCATTTTAAAAACTTGCTCAAATATTCCCAAGGTAAATCCGACTCCATATTAATTTCACCCTGCGTGCTAAGCACATTGTTATTGCAGAGATAAAGCCACACAGCCAGAGAAAAACATGATTTGGGTTTAAACCCCCCCTAACCCACCTCCCCCCCCCCAGCTGGAAGGACTTCAAAGCAGCATCCTACCATCCCGCCCCTCTTCCATCACCACCCACAGTGGAAGGACCACCTCCCCTGGTAATACGGCTGCTGCCAGGACCAGAGCAGGAGGTCCCACCAGGCTGCAGAAGAACAGTCAGTGTGGAAGAAGCCCGCTCTGAAAATAACCACGTAAATACTCTCCCTGGAAATTCGATTCAATTAGTTTTGTTGACCTCCGAGACAACCCTCGCGCCAAAAGGCTTCTGCTGAGCCTCACAAGTCATGAGGAACGTGGCAACATAATTAACCAGCAGAGACCAGGGAGGTGTATCCCAACCAGAGCCAGCTCTTCCCTAAATAGACCCAACTGTGGGAGCTTCTCCTCGGAGCCCTGGCACCTATCTTCACTGGGGACCAGAGCCCACCCCACTCCATCGATGCTCCTTCCACCCACGCCAGTTCCTCGCACCCCCCGTTTCTTCCCAGGCTGTCACTGAGAGGATGGGCCATGTTTGTGGACACGATTGTCATCAAGCTCACCTTTCTGTCCCCTCCATCCCATAAAACCCATGCATATGTGTACATTCATCATTCCTATGTGCTGCTCTGGCACTAATGTCCTCGTGAGCATCGCTGGATTGCTTGGAAGATAATGATTGTGCATCTCTAACAGCTTCCTGCAACATTTGTAACCGACTTGGGCTTTGCCAGGCTTGAATCACGCTTACCAGGAGGTCTCTAACTGCGGTATGATGGGTCCCATCAGCCAGCTGATCAGCCAGACCCAGGGACCAATTCACTTTGGTGACATCTCAGGCAGCTCTGCACGGTGCCCAAAACAGGGATGCCCATGGGAGGGAGGAGGGTGGTGAGGAGCAGGATGCAGCCCCACAACCAGTGCAGCAAAGAAGAGAATGCAAAGGGAGATATTATCTGGAGCAACCCACCTGAGAAGAAACAGCCCAGCGAGAGCCTCATGCAGCTTCTGCCTCATATTAAGTGTTTTTAAACCCCTGTCTCCTCTAAATCAGCCCTGGAAATCAATCCCTCCCACACTCCGGGTCTGCTCCTGCCTGGCCCTTATTAATCCCCTTAAATCACTGATTCCCACTTTCCATCAGTAAATTTGGGAGGCAACATCCTTTGGTGTCCCTCCAAAGACACCTCGTCGCTCGTGGGACGGTGGCTGGGTCTCCCCATCCCATCCCAGATGGAAGGTGGCCACCTCAGCCCTTCCCACATCCCATTTATACCAGTATGAACCAGCACCAAAAGGAACAACCCCTCAGCAGGTATGGGGAGGGGGGGAAAGGATGGGCTGTCCCCAGGCTCTCTCCTCATGCCCAGTGAGGATACCACAGCTCCTTCCCCATCCTGCTCGGCTGCATTCGGGTGGCTTGTTCCGCTCTGAGCTCCGAGGGTATTTCAGCCATTTCAGTGCTTCTAATCTCTTTGGGAACATTGCTGAGAAACACAATTTCAAGCCTCCTGAGATGTGACATGACTTGTAATTCGAGGCAGAGGTGAGAGCCTACCACCCAAGGGACAGAAAATAAACAGCCTCCACGTGACTCTACTCCCAGCACCCCCTCCCCAGCTCTTGGTGATGCTTCTGCATCCAACCTGGGTACCAAAACCTCAGGCTGGGGTCCCTGAGAAGCATCCCCCCATCACCCAGGCAAAGGCTCCCCATCCTTTCCCCTCCCCACTTTAGCCCACATAGCTCCACTTCATCTCTCCCCAGATTAAGGTGTCTCTCCCTGCCTCTCCCCACCCTGGACACCCCAATTCCCCAGCACTGGGCAATGATGCTCACACACCCCAGTGCTCAGGTGAGCGATGCCGAAACAAAGGGAGGAATAACATTGGCAATTAGCCTTGACATTTACAGGGCCAAAACAAGGGGGAGGAGTGGGGAAACAAATCAGAGCCACTAAATCGCAGTGCCAGGCAAATCCAATTAAGCATCCCAAATTTTATCCTGTTTTTTCCTTATTAAAAACAAGCCACCATGGATGTCACTGAACACCACAATGCTTTCACACATCTGCAGATGGGTGCTCACCATCCCAGCACCTGGGGGTTTGCTTCATCCCCTCGAACCGCCCGCCTCACGGGGTTGGGTTCACCCCGGTGTGGGGATGGGGGGGCACAAAGGAAGGAGGCATTGCCAGCAATGCTCCGTTCACAGCTCAGGCATTAATCATGAGATCCCTCTGTGTTTAAGGGAGCAGCTCGTGGAGGTCCCCAGCTTTTTTGGCTGGGGGCTGGTTCCATTACCATTTCCTATACGTTTGCTCTAAATCCCCGATAATCCCGCATGACTGGAGCCCATTCCAAGTGAGCAGCAAAATCCAATTGAGGATCCTATTCTCTCTGGCTGTGTAACCAGAGCCTACTTCACACAGGCACAACAATCCAATCCAGCTTCTCAACAGCTGCCCCTGTGAGACTTGCCCAGATGGAAAAAACACACCCAAAACAGCCCCAAAACCAACACAACCCCCCCCAAAACCCAGATCTGGAGCAGGCAGGTCCCTCTCCTCCACCACAAGCCAGCTCTGCTCACCACACATCCCCAGACCTGACTCCATCATGGTCCAGGCAGGAAAGTGCCAACATGTGCATGTCAGCACTTCGGAGGTTGCTAATAGCCAGAGCCACTAACGACATGTAATTAGCGTGCACAGGGCTCAGGCCAGCGGCTGGGACATCTCCCAAAGGAGCTGCTGTCATCAGGAGCTGGGACAGCCCTTGGCTTTGCAGGCAGGGGACACACAGGGGACTCCTGATGCCACAGGCACCCCAGTCCATGCTGTGCTGGGCAGTATCTGTCAGAAAAGCCTTTCACCAGGGCTCTGCTGTAATTTCAGGGCTGAGCCTAGATCAGCATCCAGCTCCTTGGCTTCTCCCCTTGCTGGCTCACTGTCACAGGAGAGTTGAGGAGCCTCACACACCCTCTAAGACCTCTGGCGAGCTGGCACCCCCCCGGATCTCCCCCAGGATGGTGAGGGACCCTCAAATAGTGCTTTGTTAACCTGCAGAATACTCCGTACTCCACACACAAGGGCTGGAAATAAGTATGGTCCAGCCCTGAACTGACCTCCCTTCACTGTGCTCTGGGTGGTGCCCCCAGACCCACATCTCAGGGTATGGGCATAGCATCCCCTTGCTTTGTGAAACCCAAAGGATGATCACCCAGTTGCCAGCCAGCCATCTTCCCAGACACTTTCCAGGTCACGCTTCTCCCCCTAACACCAATTCCCAGGGCAGTTGATTCCTCCCAGTGCTTCTTCCCCTCCCTTGTTCCATCCCCATTCATCCCTGTTAGCCACACAGCATTCCAAGTCCCTCCAGCACGAGCTATTTAAGGAAGACTCCCCCAGTTTAGCAACTCACCCTCCATGCTGCAGAGTTCCCACTCCCCACGGTTGGAGCCATGCTGAAAATTCAGGGGCAGGGGGTCAGTAACAGCACTCACAAAGCCAGAACTAGGGCAAAGAAGCACTGAACTCCCAATATGCTTCAACTCCCAGTTGCTAAACCCCTGTTGGGCTCCTGCAGTGGCTTTGAGCCCCCAGCTAGAGCTGCTAGGAAAGGGGTTTTCCCCCGAAAAAGGACCTGGGTCCCCCACGGAGCTGTGAGGCAAAGACACAGATGGCCAAGAAGGGCTGGGAGGAAAGAGTGGGAGTCAACCCATCACACCAGAAAGCACTGAGTGGGTTCAGTTCTTGGGGCTCACTTCATTTTTACTATTTTTTCTTTGTTTTTAGACAAAACTCACATTTCCCAGGCGAGAAGTCTTTTGAACCAACTCTCCCCCACTTCGTGCGCTCACAAATCACCAGAATGGGACATCCTCGCTCATTTCTGAGCGCCCGCTTTCAAACTGGGGAGATTTATCAAGCCTGACCTTCCCCACAAGCACTTTCACTTTGACAAAGGAGCAGTTTCCAGGAGTGGAAAAAAAAAATTCCCACTCAAAACCCAAGGCAACTCCAAAAATCCATCTTCATCCTCACAGCTGAGACCCAGCCCCCTCTTCCCTCCTTTCAACATAAATGCCAACCAACTCTTCCCCTTCCCTCCTCCAGCTTGTGTTCTTCCTCCATGGTTAGTCTCCCAGAAGATTCAGTTTTTTGGTCCCTCTCTCCACATGAGTTGTGGCAGCCTTGGCTGTCCCCTGGGATGCACCTTATTCTCTTAGGAAGCTAGGGATTAAAAATAATAAGAATTAAATTTGGTGTGTCCCCCCCAACAGCTCATGGAATGAGGGGAATCCAGAAGGATTGGGAATTTTCATTTGTGTAATGAAACATTGTGGGCAAGGGATGTGGGACTGCACGCATCCTGATGGAGAGATCCTCATGGAGCTCCAGGACTCCTTGGGGATTGTGGTGCAGTGCAACACCCGAGGACAAAGCACTGGGAGGGCAGCTAGAGGACAGCCAGGCCACCAACATCACCACTGTTCCCAGCTTGACTGCTGAGGTCCTCAACAAGCTACCTGACATCTCCAAGTACATGGTAGAGGGCAGCTTTCCCAGGGGGGTTGTGTGAAGGCAGCACAGCTCCAGGTCTGGAGAGGATGGGGACCATGCACAGGAAGGTGGGCCCACGGGTGCTAGGTCAGCTGGAGAGAGGAGGTAGCATCAGGGGGGTGAGGGACATCGGCTGAGAAGGATGAGGAGGTGATGGAGGGGCTGAAGCCAGCCCACGCTTCTGGGATGGAGGCTCTTTCCTCATCCAAAAACATCTTCAACCAGCCCATCTTTTTCCTGCCTCAGCTCTTTTTTTAGAAAACACCACCACCACATTACCCCCTTTCTACCTTCATTCTCTCTCTCCATCCCCAACTGGCCCCAAGACTCCTACACCTGAGTGCACTCAGCACGGGGTTTCACCAGGCAGCCGCAGCATCCTGTGGAGAGGAAACACAACACACAGCCTGGTTTGCTTTGGGTTTGGATTTGTTATTTGGGTTTCTTTTTGCAAGGAAACAGCTCTATTTGTGCCATGTCAGCAGCTGACAGCTTCCCTGGGGCTCAGTAAAGCTGCCAGTGGGCAGCAGTATCCCAGCAGGATGTGAGCTTGACCCCAGGCTGCCGAGCTGCCACTCTCCCTGACATTTTATCTTTATATTATTCTTGTTATCCCCAACTCCAGAACACACCCACCACCCCCCCAAACCACCCCCCTCCAGCATTAGGCCCTTCCCATGCTGGGGGCTGGGGCTGTATTCCTCGCAGCTGCTTGGGGTTTACTTCCCAGCCCAGTGGAGAGCTGAGGGATGAGGGGCACAAGACACACCTTCCCCAAACCGCTGTGCCCAGAGAGCAGTTCTTCTGCATCTCATTAGCATCACTTATGCCACTAGTTTCATCTCACTTAACTGGGTGCCCCAGTCCTACCAGTATCTCCTCACCCCCCAGCACATCCCCAGTTTCACTGGTATTTGAAGGTTGAAGAAGCTCTAGATGACTCAGGAGTATTTTTCACAGGTAAATAGACCCTTTCACCTCTGTGCCACTGGCTCAGCTCCAGCCCTGGGTCAATAAGAGACAGAAAGTCGTTGCCGATTGATCAACGCCTGCCAGGGAATACCTGCCATTGCTCTCAGCCTAGTTACCAGGAGATGGATGTCCACATCGCAGCTGTTCCTGTCACAGCCACTGCTAACCAGCAGCCTCCACCAAAAGGGGAAGATTTCCTTGGCAAAAAAAAGAAAAAAGAGAAGTCCAAGTGCCCTCTGGTGTGAGTATTTCTGGAACATCTTCTCCACCGCCTTGTGCCTTCAACTGGACAAAGCCAGCAGCTGGCTTCCTTTGAGTTCCACCAGCACAAGATGAGCAGGACCCTCCACATCTGCTGGGAATCAACCCCAGGGTGGGGGAAAGGGTCTTCAGAGAAGCCCTGGTTTGGAGAGAAACAAGTCATCTCCAGGACCATCTCTCTGGCTCTTCCCATAGTGAGAAAAACACCAAAAGCCACTGACATGCAACCTTCGGATAAGGTTTGAAACATCGAAGCTTCAAGGGATGCAGCAACATTTCCAGCTCCTGCACTGAGATGTTTAAAAGGCCAATGGTGAGCACATGCTGGGCTTCACAGTTGGGAGACACCTAGAAACTGGCACATGTCTTTGTAGACCAATAATGTTCATGGATCCTCTGATGTGTGACCCTTCAGAAGGAAAAGACAGCGGTCTGAGCAGCAGCTAGCCTGCAACCATCTCCCTCTTGTGTTTTTGAGCACAAAATGCCTCTGGACACTGCTGAGAAGGCTACTGCTGCCCCAAAAGTCTCAGCTTTGACTCTGAAGGCACCAGGCCTCCCTAATGCAGGACTTGGAGCCCCACATGTCCTCTGTAGGCACAGCTCTGGAAAGGAAGAGGTGACGGAGAGAAGCCCAGCAAGCAAGGGGCAACCTGGTAACGGTGGCAAGGAAGGGAAGGGGATGGAGATACAAGAGCATCCTTGAGGAGCAACCACATCCAACCTCACTCCATGGAGGAGACAGGCCCCGCTCTGCCATGCAGCCAGGGGGACAGATCCTGCCAGCAGTAAAGCTCTCGTTACTATGGTGATTAACGCCGCCTTGCAAGCACCATCGGGAGCTACAACATGGCCGTGACAGCAGTGGGTGAGCAGACAGACAAGAGACCCTGCCAACCCAGCCACCTGATGGGGACAGTGCAGAGGAGACCTCCAAGCAGCATCCCTCCTCCTCATCAACCTCCAGGCCCACAGGGACACAGCTCAGAGGCTCCAGCTGACAGGCAGGTTTAATTGGATGTTTCTCCTTCCATATTCCTTTCTCCAGCAAATAAAGCTGGAGTAAAATAAAAGTATATGATGCTTAAAGAGGACACTGCCAAGGAATCCTCAGCAGGTTTAACTTGCCTTTTACTCTTCCTTTATTTGCAGCACAGTGTCTCCTGACAAAGGGTGGGGTTGGGGGGGGGGTGTCCCCAGTCTTGCCATGTTCAATTGGGGTCCCCTCCATAGAGCACTGAGGCTACCTGTGCAGGTAGCCTTCTGCAAACTGCAGTGGGGTGATGCAATTTGTGTCCTGCCCTCATGGTTATGATGATGAGGCTGAAGCCTTAATTTATAGCCCAGCTCCCAGAGTTAACAGCTGGAAGGGGAATGTTAGCTTGTGGTTAAAAGCTGGGGAATTGCAGCCCTGATGCTTGAGAGATCCTGGCTGCTCCAGGAGCAATAAATCCCCATCTCATCCCCATGGAGATCCAAAGGTGGAAACAAGTGTATGGGATTCCTTTCTGGGGCAAACCAATGCCAAGCTAGAAACAGTCTAGAAGTCTCCACCACCTTTACCTACACCAGGACAAGCTCCATTTCCCTCCTCCCCACTAATTTCCCCAGCCACCGTGATAGATGGCTGCTGCAAAGGGACACCTCTCTGATCTGCCCCAAGACAGACAGGTCCTGATGTGGAGAGAACCATTCCCACCCCCAGTGAAGCCTGGCTGGTGGGGAAACCACAGCACCAGGAGCTGGGTGGGGGGGTGTCACTTTCTTCTTCATCTTGTTTATTCCCATCCAGTGAATCTCTTCAGGGTTTGCATTGAGGATGGAAAAGGGGCTGTGAGGAAGCAGGTCCCTGGTCAGGTGTCATCTCCACCATGAGCCTGGCTGGGAATGGGAAGATGGAGCACCAGCATCTTACCCTGCTACCTGAGCTCACCCAGAGAAACCACCACCTCTGCAGGTGAAGAAGCCACCTCCAGCTTTCTCCAAGGAGCAGCTCCCCATGCTTTTCACATCCTGAGCTCAGCAATCACCAGGTGGAGAAGCAGCAGCAGCCAGGGCCTTCCAGGGCCAAGGCACAAGAGGCTTCATGCTGCTGCTATTCTGGCAGCCTGCAAAGGCCTGCTTAGGAGGGAAGGTGGCTGCAGGTAGACACCTTTCTGGCCTGTGTGGGTGACACTGAAGACAGACAACAAAGAGTCAAGCAGCAGGAAGTGTGTTTGGGAAGAACAGCAGCAGGTGATAGCTAAAATAGGGATTTGGATGGAGGCAGCATGCTCACAGCTCTCCTTTTTATGGTCTTCTCCAGGGGAAGCTGTCACCACCATCTGCAAGGTGGAGGAGTCACGAGGGCACCTGCATCAAGAGCATACACAGGAGGGACCCCAGCAGCTCTGGGACTGCTTGTCACCCACTCCTGGGAGTCCCAGGAATCTCACTCCTCACAGGATGCTGTCCTGGCTGGGATGAGCTGCCAGGGACATACCCATCATCACCCTTCACCCCGTGGCTCATCCCACCTTCCCAGTCACATGTCCCACCTCCAGTAGCCAGACCACACTGGAACACCAGTCCAGGCAGCCTCTCAGCACACCAGGACCACCAAAGGAGTTCAAGAAGCATCTGGATGATGCACCTTGTGCTTTGCTTCCCAGCCCAGGCAGCCTCCCCACCCCGCCCCTTGCTCAGGGATGGAGAGCAGACACAGGAGCCCTGAGCTCACCGGGGCCTTCCCTAGAGCAGGCTGGATCTGCCAGCGCTGTCCCCATCCCCATTTTGAGGGGGCATTCCCATTTTGGCGGAGATCCCCCATCCATCCCCCGGGACAACCGCCCCACTCCCCAGGAACCCCTATCCCCC
>VZTU01011910.1:0-92492 GCA_013400835.1 Zapornia atra | reverse complement strand
CTGTGATTCTGTGATTCCCATCTAACTGACAACAGAAAATAATTAAGGTACTACCCACCAAATAGCACATTAGCTGAAATCTCTTTTCATATCATGGGCAGACTGGACCAACACCTTAAAAGAATGTAGTACTGGGTGAAGCTGCCTCTATATCTCTGCTCAAATTAGTTTTGTGTGGAATTTTTTTATTACTATTTTAGAATATTTACGTACCTTCCTGCTATGAAGCAATGTGTGGAGTTCTTTCTATTAGCTCTTTATGATGGAGAGGTTTGCTTAAACTATAAATCCTCTGCATGTTGGTTTTAAGTAAGTACTCCTTTATATGAGAATTCTCAAGAGAAACAGCATATCATAACACTGTCATAAGTATATATGCAAATTCAATTAAGAATATTCTTGAGATGTCTAAAAAAATATCTCAAGACAAAACCTGGCAAATTATTCAGTCAAGACTTTCTGGAAAGAATGTTTTCCATGGCTAAAATTCTAGCTACCTACATTGCTTCAGCTTCTTTGTAACCACTCCCTAATTTCCTTTAAGGGTGGAATACATCTTCCACAAGTCTTCAGCTATAGGGCATTTTGAGGCTCCCATGTGCAAATTTCAGGGCTTGCAGATATAAAAAAAAAAATTAAAAACAAAAATGTAACTTGAACAACCAATTTTGCCTGCCCAAAGTTTAGCTACTGGAGAAGCTTCCTCATGCATACATATTTATTTTTCAATAGTTCTGCACAGTTAAAATAAGTGTTTTGAGGAGGTTATTAAAAAGAGCATCAGGCCCTGCAGGAATTTACCCCCTTAAGGGAAAAACCAGCAAGCCAGGCACAAAAAACCCCACAGTTAAACAACTGTATGCAAGTCCCAACCATCCAAACTACCATACACACTTGGGCAAAGTTTACTCTTCACTTGAGCAAATGCACTAAAATCAGAGGTACCTTGTGGCCTTTTTTTGCACAGAGGATGATGGTAGGAGAGGGCATCAATGTTTCTAAGGAACAGCCTATCAAGGAGATACGAGTTCTTCACAAATAGTTTTCTCATATGGCTGTTACTGACAGAAACAAATTAGAAGTCAGGCTTTTCATGCAGAAAGTTAATGTCCAACAAATAAAGGAGTAAAATCTCAGCGTTTCTTGTATGCCTGTACTGCCAGAGTTATAGACTGAGCTATGAGCTCTGTGGAGAAGGACAACAGGTTGGCCATGAGCCAGCAGTGTGCCCTGGGGGCTAAAAGGGCCAATTTGATCCTGGGGGGCATCAGGAGGAGTGTGGCCAGCAGGTCTAAGGAGGTGATCCTCCCCCTCTACTCTGCCCTGGTCAGGCCCCACCTGGAGTGTTGTGTCCAGTTCTGGGCTCCCTGGGATAAAAAAGACAGGGATCTCCTGGAGAGAGTCCAGAGAAGGGCTACAAAGATGAAGGGCCTGGAGCATCTTCCCTATGAGGAAAGGCTGGGTGAGCTGGGACTGTTCAGCCTGGAGAAAAGACGACTAAGGGGGGACCTTATTAATGTCTATAAATCTCTTAAGCATGGGATGCAGGGGGAATTGGCCAGCCCCTTTTCAGTGTCTGTGGGGACAGGACAAGGGGCAATGGCTGGAAACTGGAGCATAGGAAGTTCCACAGCAACATGGGGAAGAACTTTTCCCCAGTGAGAGTTAGGGAGCCCTGGGACAGGCTGCCCAGGGGGTGTGGAGTCTCCTTCTCTGGAGAGATTCCAGCCCCGTCTGGATGCCGACCTGTGCAATATGAGCTGAGGAGCTGCTTTGGCAGGGGGGTTGGACCCCATGAGCTCTTGAGGTCCCTTCCAACCCCTGTGATTCTGTGATTCTATGTAGCGCCAGGACCGAGCTCTGACAGAGATTTCCTGATTCACATTACACACACCCATTCTGCAGCCACTTTCCAGAAGGGCAGCATACAGCACAACAGGATATAGGCTGCTAACGGATCGAGGGTGTAGTGTGCCCCATAGGATGGTAAATCCTAATTTATCAACCCAAATGGACACTGTGCTCATGTATTCTGTCAAAACTATATTTCACATCTGATTGACAATTATTAGCCATTATCTACCCCAAGCATTATTTTTTTCTAAATATAAAGATTCTCAAGTTAATCAGACAAAATGTAGATCCTGTAATCCATACTATTCACCTCATTAGTGTTAATCCTTTCCCCAATCCCCTGATTTAATTGCAAATGTTTGGTTCAGTGAAGCTAATATCCTTTTTGTCATTGTTGTTCAGTTAAAATCAACACAACGCTGCGAAAGATATAGATTACCAATAAAGGTTTATCCTTTCATAATTACTTTAAAGCTCATAGCAGGCAAACAAAAGTCATTATTATGCAGGCTAAACAAAATGGCAAAGGATCTTCTGATGCTGAATATTCAGCAAATCAATGCAGGTAAGTTGTCTTCATAAACACATAACGAGAGTTTATAATTTTAAGGCATTTTGGAGCAGCACTTAGGTGTTCCTGGTGTTCAGAATATTGCTCAAGTACAAATGTGAACAGTTTTTGAAAACTGAAGCTCCAGTACATTTTCCAACTTTCTCAAAAGCTATTGTTTACAAAGAGACTGAGCCCAAATTAAGATTTTAACTTCTGAACTTATGACATCTTCTGAATTTCTATTTATGATCTTAATAAACCTTGTAATGGTTTTACATGTACAGTATTTAATAGTTTCACTTCTTAATCTGATTTGTGATATTCTGAACATGTAAAATCACAGAATTAACGTAACTGGTCAACTAATCCATTGTAAAAGCTGCTCCCATTACGTGAACTCTACTGGGAATAAGAGATTGCTCTAGTAGTAAAATTAATCACCTGCAGATAAATTTCTTGAAAATGTTATAGCTCAAACCACCTAAGTCCATTCTATTAAGCCCTGAAATGAATATAAAGCCAAATAAGATATTTTATTCTATTTATTACATGGCCTGATGAAAATGAAAGGTATTTTAATACATGAGAGATAATTAAATTATTATTCATTTCAAGCCACTACTCAAGGATGTTTACAACGAAAAGCAAATAATATTATGGATTCCAATTTTCTCTTAGCTTATTGATATTTTCCTGGCAGTAGCTCTTTCTATGACAAAGATATTTTTTACAAAAAGTTCCTTGGGAATACTATAGATTGAATATTGCACAAAAACCTCAGAACCTTATTTTTTAAATCTGAAGATACAATTATGGTACCCTCAGAGCAGCACAACTTGCACTGAGGTAAGAAGCCAAGAAGTTTCTTGTTTTCCAGATGCTACCAAGGAAATAGCAGCGAGTTATCAACTTAGTCTCATTTTATATGATGCCGTAAAGGCACATAAAGCTTCCTTGGCCCAAGAAGACATACTGATGGTGCAAACTACAGTCGTGTCCTATCCTCAAAACTCAACACAACCACAGAAATTCATTTTCAGGATCATATGCTACCTCAGCACTCTGCTCACTTTTCTTAAAATAAATATCAGGACACAGCTGAAGATGTGAGAATTTACTGTTACACCTGCTGTGATAGAAAACATGCTACTACTATAGGAAGGGAGAGAGAAATTAATAAAAAAGGGGGTTGTGAAAGTAAAAACAGGAGCCAGTACCAAAAAAATAAAATACAGCCCTATCTTAAATGTGGTCAAAGAGCCACATGGAACAAAACCCCAAAACTGGACAGAGAACCTTATTCAGATGTGAAGTGAACATCTGAAAAGAGCAGCCGCTTGGAAGGGATCACGTTTCTATAACCGCCGGTGGTACAGTATTCCTTAGTCTGTTCAAGGGCATGTAAATTGCTTCTCACAGGTGATGGGACTTGAGCAGACATACGCCTAGGAAAACTGAGATCATACAGCATTTTGCCAGTTGGAAGCTAGAAATGTTTTACAGCACATTAGGAGTTTGAACTCCAGAAGCAAACTTCATAGAATCACAGGGGTTGGAAGGGACCTCAAGAGCTCATGGGGTCCAACCCCCCTGCCAAAGCGGCTCCCCAGCTCAGGTCGGTGTCCGGACGGGGCTGGAATCTCTCCAGAGAAGGAGACTCCACACCCCCTGGGCAGCCTGTCCCAGGGCTCCCTAACTCTCACTGGGGAAAAGTTCTTCCCCATGTAGGTGTGGAACTTCCTGTGCTCCAGCTTGCAGCCATTGCCCCTTGTCCTGTCCCCACAGACACTGAAAAGGGGCTGGCCATTTCCCCCTGCATGAAGCAATGGTTTCAGGGCAATCACTCTGAGTACTTCCTCTCCTGAAGGCTTCATTCGGATACGCCTCCCACACTAACTCCAAAGGACACTTATACCAAATGAGGACACAGCTTCTTATTTTACTCCATCAAGAGCTTCCTGTGCACCAGCAATGTAAGGCCCTTATTTGCTGAGCATGACATCACATGGTATGGAATATCCCTTTGGTCAGCTGGGGTCAGCTGTCCCGATTGTGCCCCCACAACCAACTCACTGGTGGGGTGGCTGCTCAGCAGCAAAGACCTTGGCTCTGTGTGAGCACTGCTCAGCAATTAGAGAAACATCTCTTTGCTTTCTTATTCCCCTCTGAAGATGGCCTCATCAATGGAAAAGAAATTCTCTATAAACAACACTTAAGTAGAACAGGTTGGACTTTCTTGGTCACTGCTAATAAGAAAGAAGCATACCTGTCACACAACCACCTTGCAGGTATCTTCCAACACTGACCACCACACATTGGACACAACTCTGCTCCCCACAATCATCAGTTCAGAGCCTCAGTGTGTGGGGACTGACATTTCATTCCCATGACTGACCCCAGCACTGGGGGGGGGAAAGGCTGAGCTACGCAGCCTTCCAAAAAACTCCAGCAGCCTTCAACGTGCTCCTGGTAAAGATGGGGGTGAGGCTCAAATGCTAGATTGGGATGATGGGACATTGAACAACACAGAACAATCTTCAGATACACAATGAAATTTGTTACTTTTTAGATAGTTTTTTCCCCAGTTTGTTGTTTATTAGATGTTATTCATTTGACACTGAACCACCTGCTTCTCAAGGGTGCCATTGTTGCTCCCTGTTACTTTGCAAGTTGAACCTGACATTTTGTTTTCCCTTATATCACAATTTCATTGTCACTCAGACCTTTAGAAGTGGTTAACATAATACTGTAATCTATTCTTAAAGTGGTATTTAAATACTATGTACATCATTCAGATGAGCCTGATAATTCCCTCGAAACTCCTTATCAACATGGGTTATCAGTCATAGTTCATTTCTGATTCTGATTTCTGTTCCTCTTTCTCAGCATCTTTCTGTAATGTTGGCCCTGCCATCAGTCAGTTATATTACAGAATGATGCTGAGAAAAAGGCATAATATTAAAATAGATTAAAAAAAATAATCAGTCTGCCTCAGTTCTGTACTTTTTCTTTTATTAAAGCAGAAATATTCTTGCAGGGGCTATTTCCACACAACTACTGTAGTTCAGCAAACAAAGGATTTACCAAAGATGTTCTGTATTAACAAAAGCATCCCAAATATTAATAGAACCACAGACAACATGTAACATAAGAAGGAGAATCAATAAATTACCTTAAAGTTCCAAATCAAGTTTCTCCCTGTGGTTTGCCTGAAAGCTGCAGACAATTCAATTACAGAGGGTAACAGAAAAAAGTTTCAGTAGTCAAAGCTCATGATGTGCCTTAATGCAGCACATTAGCCAGTGTTGCTTTCATTTTGCTTTGACAACAATAACAATACAATTGCAAAACACTTTAAGGTGAAAAGCTTGTAAATTGCTAATAGGTAATATATGAATCGTTGCTATTAGTTGACAATGCATTTAAGAGAATGGGGATCTCAACCATACAGCTTCTTCATTATCAATTGTATTGATACTACTATATTTAGTTGTGCAGGCAAACAAAATTAATTGCTCTTAACTCACAAAAATCTCCTGCAGCTTCCTCCTACAGGCCTCGTTTCATGCTCTGGCTGAAATGCCAAATGATGTTCTCCACAACCTTGACATTAAGCAGGGAAATACCTGCCAAAGGCTGGTGCACATGTAAATGAAAGCACAAGAATGCTCTAACAAGTTTTCTTGCTATAAAAAAAAAAAGAAAAAAAAAAGAAAAAAAAAAAGGGAAGGAATGAAACACACAGTTGCCAAGTGAACCCTCACAATCCTCACAGCTCATCTCAGGAATGAAACCACAAGTCAACAGAGTCTAAATATTTCTTACGTGCTGTCCTTTGCACCCTGCCTTGGCTGCTGCACAGTCATTCTCTCATGCTCAGGGACAGCCATAAAAACTGCCATGGAGGACTAGCATGTGGATGCAGCACACCTCTTGTCCCAGTCCATTTCACTGCTGGGCTAGGTGCTAGCACATGCACCATCCATGCTTTTCCCAAGATAAGCATTTGCACTCCGGTTTTACAGAGAATTATAAAGCACTGGAAGAGATAGACCTCACTATGCCCCAGTTAAGAACCACCCTTTGAGGGCATCAAAGGGAAAAAATCAGAGGCATGTTTGTAAGGACAGATTATCAGATGTAAAACATTTATCTGTAGGCAGCAATCTGCAACAGGCATTTAGTAATACACTGATTCTTACTATGGCTTACACAGGAGTTCGTAGTAAAAAGTCAGAACTGAAGGAAAAGAAGAAGAGTATCATCAGTACAAACTCAGGCCATTGCAGACACTAGTAGTAACAGATCTGTTTGTTTCCCTGCTGAACTTTGTTTAGATCTTCTCAGACGGGGCTCTCTAACAAGATGCTTGCAAAGGGTTAAAGGGCGCTTGCTAACAAAATGCTTGCAAAGAAGGGGGGGTTATGCTTATTAAGGGGGGCTTACTAACAGGATGAGTTGAAGTGCCATGGTGATTATATCAGAAGATGACCTTGCACAACTCTGACCTACCTAAACAACTCCTAGTTAGTTTTGAGTGAATAATGTTCTTGAGATAATTTAAAGCGGACCCAGGACTGATAAGAAGAAGACATCCCAATTATAACTGTGCCATCTGGAACAATCACAACTACACATGTGCCAGGGGAAGGAGGGGAAAAGTTCAACCTGATGAAGACTTTGAGCCTTCATCACTGGGACCCCCTGAAGACCAGCACCATGAGGCAGCGCGCAGGCGCCGTTGTGGGGAGTTTATGGAAATGACTTCTTGGGACTAATTTTAATACGAAGCGGGACAGGTGATGAATATGTGTGGGTATATGAGGGAACCTACAGGAATAAGTATCATTGAACTGTGTATAACGAAGAAGAACTGTCATGTTGGTGTGCACATATGTGGTGGAGCGATCCCCCGTGCACCCAGCGCTGAACAAACAGACCTTCTTTATAACTCTGAGTTGTGAAGTCAGTTTCCACACATCACTTCTATCAGTTTTCATGGTGAAAATAGCATTGAATGTAAAATCACCCTTCCCGATCAATATTTATTACATTTCCCCTGTTTTCCAAGAAAAGTTATACCACCACCACAGTTCATGCTCAGCCCAACCCTCTAAAAAGTCCTACGCTGAGTGCCAGTGTTCACTCCCACGTTCCCTCCACAAATGAACCTGAGCAAGAAGGAAAACACAGAACCAAAGTCTTTTGTAAAACATCTTAGTGGGTGTTTTGTTGTCATGTACTATAAAGATGATGTTATCTCATTACTTCAGCCTCGATGATAGTGTGTTATAGTACTGCTGCATGAGCACGGTGAGGCACTGCAGAGCAGCTGGAAAAGCCTCCACACAAAACCAAGGAAGTTTCCCCCCCTCCCCAGGAAGAGATGACTGCAGTACAGGCTTCTGGGCTGCTTCCAATATTTTTCAGACAAGTCAGAAAACTTTCCTAAAACAAAGTTGAATACTTAGCTAATTTGCTAATACAATGGATTTCATGTAAGACATGAAACCCATCTTACTCCCTAATATATATTCAATATTTAAATCCAAACGGAGACTTTAAGCATCACAAAACAGAAGACTGAAGGATAAAACTTGTACACCTGTCATCTACTGTTCACACTGAAGACTGAAAAATTGTTTCCTTAATATTCCAATTCTCATGGCAAGTAACTGTACCATCATTGCTAGTGCTGTAGAACACAATACTACATGCATTGTCCAACAGACAGTAGTTGATCACATAACTCAAGCAAAAATACCTGACACGAAAATGAAACAAGCAGCTACTCATTTCTCAAGTCACTAGCACTTTTCTGTGGCATTTTGACTACCTACAAATTTACCTTTTCAGAAGCACATCATAAACTAATGCCTTTTTCTCACTCATCCTCCTTGTGCTCTGGCATCCCAAACCTAAAGGAATTCTAAATACACTATGCAGGGCTTTTCATCGAAAGAATACACATCTGATCAGGATCCTGGCAGTGCTTTCTGGGCAGTGCTTTCTCTTCAGCACTACTGAAAAAGAGGCAGTTGACAAGCGGAATATGGAAGACAAAAGACAAGGTGGATGGAAAAGCAGCAGTTTTACAGGCTTATACAATGCTTCCTCTAATATGTTATCAGATGCTTTAATCTGCACAACTGTGCTGTTAAATATCTCAGCATTTACAGACCAGGCTAAGAGACACAGATAGGTATGTCCAACTGGTTCAGTCACTTCTCCTTCTTTTCCTTCCAGAACAGATAACTCCTGGCACATGACTTACTTGTTTCCAATCATGCAAGGAACAAGCAGACAGACAGACAGAAACAAGTCTTAAAATAGTATCAGTTACAACAACTTTGGGGAGGGGCAGAAGGATATCAAGATTTTGGCACTTCCTCCATCAAGGGCTCTTAATGAAGCAAGATATTTTTTAGAATGTCAAGATTATGGGTATACAACCAAGCACTGCATATACTTTATCTCTAGGTAGATATAACTGAATATTGTAGTTAGCTATTCACTTGCCTCATTTCAACCTTTCCCTGGTTTCAGGCTCAGTGCTGAAAGTGTATCAGTAGTTGCTAAATGGGATCATGAAATACAGATCCACACTGCCCAGTCTAAAAAAAGCACTAATCCTAATACAAAACATTTAAAGCCAGATTGCTGATAACCTCATTCAGACTGAGAGATCTCTTAATTCACACATACTACCATTATCACTGCTGTCTGACACAATTTCATCAGACTACAGAAATTCCATTCTAATATTAAGCTAGTGCTTGCCAGTTGCCCAGTGGCCACTGATGTCAGCCTCCTTTAGAGCCCTGACTGAAAGCATACAAAACCATTGGCAGAGTAAGAGTTCAGAAGACAACTGTTCCACAGCACAATACAGAACAACCTGCGTGGCAGGCCCAAAGCTGCTGCCTTGCAGGGTCAGATAAAAATGCCTCTTCTATATTGGACGAATTGTTGGTTCATACAAAATGAAGTGTACAGCGTGAAACAGCCATCTGACTGCTGCTGGAATACCACCAAAGCCCATTTATTACCATGGGCAGCGCTAGGACACCCAGTCTGAACCATTACCAGCTTAACCCGGGGAAGTCTGTTTATTTCAGGTGGCTGCAGCATACAAGGGAGGGTCAGTATGTGGGGCCACCTTTCCTGAGTGTATCACAAGAACTTTGTGGTACTCAGTATTCACAGCCTCCAGAGTCACGTGATAACATCAGATAGCTTTCCTTCAATGAAATGAGCATTAAAAATACAGTCCAGTTTTCATACAGACTTTGAAAACAAGAGACAAAGGAAACTAAAATGCAGACTCTCAGAGCTGACAATATTAGCAGCATTCATGGGTGCTGGTTTTTACAGGCACTAATCAGGGGGCAGGGAGGAGAGGATTTCAGTTTTGCTTAGTGTCTGTTTTAATAGCTGTCCATTTGTGAAACTGTAATTTATTTTTAATTATTTCAGTGAACAAGCTTTCATAAAGAGTGCTGATCCTTTAGGATATTTAATTAACTAATAATAAGGGATGTTACAAGCAATCAAACAGATAAATAAAGTTCTTCAACAATTTATCACTTGGATTAATGCTCAGCTTCTTTCAAATATTTGCATGATTTTCCAGGCTTCCTCTTTTTCTCAAATCCTGCATCAAGCTGCACTCCTGAAATCTTATATTTCAGTTTCAGCTTCAAATATTCCATCTTCCCCAGAATAAACTCTTTGTGAATAACACAGTGAAGGAACCTGCAGCCAAACTGCTGGGAACTCTGCAACTGAAAGACTGCAATTCCCAAATTGATTTGTAAACAACCATAACGCAAAGCAGACAATAATTTATTGGTGCACTGTTCACTTCTGGCTAATTTATCAGCCCAGGCACTGTGCTGTGCAGAAAGTACTTAGAAGAAAGGAGTCAGAGAGAGGTCACTGCCCACGCTGCAGCTCATTTCCACCGCACAGTCCAAGGCTTCGTATAACCATCGGTGCTAATCAGCCTCTCTGAAAACCATTCCCTGTGCCTGCCTTTTCCAGCCAAACATGACAAGCAATGGGCATTAATACAGATTTGAAAAGCCTTATAACCAATCTATTAGTTCAACTAAATTCACAATATTTTATTAGATTGTAAGGTGTTTTCTGCTGCAGCTGCAGACCCGAACCATCACATTACTGCTGTCACAGACAGGAGAGAACCCACTCATCCAAAGCTGTGTCAGGACCTTTGCTGGAAGGACTTACAGGATTTGGTCAGTTTTGCAGACATGGTGCTGCTTTAGTTCTTTCAGCTTCTGAAAATCCTGTCCAAAAAAAGTCCCACAGGAAGAACAGGGTTGCCAATTCAAACCAAACACCTGAGGGGAGGAGGGCATTGTGATAGGGTGCAGAGGAGAGGGGACAGATTTCGCCCCCCCCCAATGCTTTCTCTGCAAATCCAGCTTCACTGCTCAAACAACAGCATCTTGGCAATACAGGCCAACCAGAGTCCTTCCTGTACAACATCTGAGAGCCTACAAGGCTTCAGTACTATTTGTACAGAGTCCTTCAGCTACCAAAATTAAGAGCAAACCTTCTAACGCAGCCATGGTAGTTAGTAGGGGAACCCATTCCCCGTGCCCCTCGGCCCTGTGCATGCGGCGGTAAGCAGCACAAGCACCCTGTGCCCTCACTCCCAGCCCAGCGTCCCAAGGCACGAGTTGTTCTCTTTGATTAACTCTGCACTTTAGCAACAAAATTCTTCATTTACTATTAACATAGCCTAAGGACTATGTATGACAGTCCACTGTCTCAAAAATATTAAATCTATGAGGGAAAAAAGACCACAGAAAACGGACAGGATGTTAAAAGAATTTTGCTGACCTGAAGATGCTCAGACCATCTGCTTCGCTTTAACTTTTGCTCTCCTTGTCCTTTTTGCTACAGTACCGTAATCAAATGACCTTCCACAAATCTATTGTAAAGGGTACACTTTTGTGATTAGAAGAGCTGCAAACCTAGCATTCTCTTATCCCAGCAAGTCTGTTTCTCAGGACAAAGACAAGTGCCTGTTTCCCAGCCTTGGGAAAAACTTGCTTGTCCCTTTTGATTAAAAAAGTCTTTTCCATGACCCTCAGAGGTTGCCTGACTAACAAAAGCTATTTTTGCTCAATCAAGCAGCACAACGGGTTCCCATCACGGAGCAAAGAGAACTAGGGAAACTCAAACGGCATCCACAGGCGCCTCAAGCAGGCACACAAAGGGGCTGGCAGGAACCGCCACGCTGCCTTTGTACCTGACCTCCTCTGAAGGTGAAGGGCAAAACCAGAAAGGGCGCTGTACAAGGGGGCCGCACAGAGCATCCTCGCCACAATACCAGCCCAGTGGCATCCTCTAGCATTGCTCAAATGTTTAAGCACAGCAAAGTAGAAAGATTAACACCATTTTTTCAGCTGATGAACATGATCATGATTTTTCAACTGAAAATTCAGATTTGTGACTTCTTCAAAGTATATGCTTTGGTTTTTTCTCTCCAGCCTGCAGTTTTGCTTTGGACTGGTCCCATTAAGACATAAAAAACACATTAGAATTTAGGAACCCAGATGTAAAAGTTTTGACACTCCCAAATTTGTTTCAACGTCCGTGTCATGGACACAAATCATTCATATTTGTAAATACAATCAGTTGAAGTTAATTTTTCTTTCTAGAATAGCAGTATAACCTGTATAGCCTGTAAGATGACAAATAAAAAAAAAAAAGATAAAAGAAGGTATACTTTTTTGACCTAGGGTTTAATTTTATCTATTTAAGCACAATTTGCTGGCTTACAACAGTAGTTGGGCTAGAGCAAATATTGCATTTTAAAACTTTATGGAACTAATTTATAGTGTAGGGCAGGCACAGACTTGATCTCCTGGCAGCAAAATTTTATGTTTCCATTTCAGCAATACTGCCTAACACAATAATATCAGGCCAGCAAATCTTAAATATAAGTTAAGCTAACATGATCCATTGCCTTATAAAGCAAGAGTACCCTGTGGAGTCCTGCTGAATATGCCAAGTGATTTTTCAAAATTTAATCATCCTAAATGTCAGATAAAGGTGCTTTTGCTGTCATTCTTTAAAACCAGGAAAAAAACCTGTGTGCCTTCAAGTTACACAGAAAACTGTTCAAAAATAGCTATGTTAAAATATCAATCTGCTGTTTGTTAAATACAAAGAAGGAAATATTGAAGTGTTTTATTGAAAAATAAAGAATTGCATATTTTTCCCAATAAAGATTGCCAGTTTTCATATCAATATAGATATTACTGTTTCCTTCCAAGATCAATTTATCTTTCAATGTTGCCTCTCCAGTAGATGTTGTACAATGACAGCAATGACATTCTGATGAAAAATTTTAGTACACTTCAAATGAAACTTTTGTTGACTTTAACTGTTGAGTTGATCCAATAAACAAGTTGAACTGTTTTATAGGCATGCCCTTTACTAATCCCTCTCATGGAATGAAGGCTGCTCGCTGGAAGGGGACAACTGCTCCCTAGAAGGTTGCACAAGGATATATGGTACCACAGGATTGAGCTCCATGCTCAGTTATACTGATGAATTTAAATATTTGTAAAATAAATTGTAATATATTGTGTAAATGCCTCTTGTAAAGGGTAGCTTGCTTTACTTGACAATTTGCACACACAAAAAGTTCATACTGAGACATGGTCAAATTCAGCAGTGCTCCTATAAATAAGGCTGCATTGGAAAACCACAGCCAGCATCAGGATTTCTGTATGCTGTTTAGCACATACTACCTTGCCTTTGAGAACAGTGGAAATAAAAAAACCCCAACCAAAACACATCAAAAAAAAAAAACAAACCCAGCAACAAACCGCCCACACAAACAAGAAACCCACAACCAAACCAAACAAAAAATCCTTACCTAAACAAAGAACATACACTAAAAGAAACCTCCTGAGAACAAAAAAACAAACATCAAAACCAGAAAAATGCCTGAAAGATGCTCAGAGTACCTATCGTTGTGCATGTTGCAATGTGAGTTGAAGAGGTACCAAGAACACTGCAAAAAGACATTCCTGGAAATTATCAGTATCCCTCTGAAATTCTAGAGACACACAGCTTTTTGTACTTTGAGAACAGCAAAAGCAAACACCACACTGACTGATTCCACCAGTCTGAAGTCAACACACCTGTAAAACAGACTGGACCACTTACTATAAAGACTTTGTGGTTTCATGTGTAACAAATAGAAGAAAGATGTGGAACTGTTGGAGAGGGTTCAGAGGAGCCACAAGGATGATTAGAGGGCTGGAGCACCTGCCCTACAAAGAAAGGCTGAGGGAGCTGGGCTTGTTCAGCCTGGAGAAGAGAAGGCTGCGGGGGGACCTCATTGCAGCCTTCCAGTACCTGAAGGGAGCTTATAAGCAGGAGGGGATTCAACTTTTTTAAAGGGTAGATAATGGCAGGACAAGGGGGAATGGACTAAAGCTAAAGGAGGGAAGGTTTAGATTAGATATTAGGGGGGAGGTTTTTACAGAAAGAGTGGTGAGGTGCTGGAACAGGCTGCCCAGAGAAGTAGTGGATGCCCCGTCCCTGGAAGTGTCCAAGGCCAGGTTGGATGGGGCCCTGGGCAACCTTGTGTAGATGCAGGCCTGGAGGTTGGTGGCCCTGCCTGTGGCAGGGGGGTTGGAGCTCTATGATCCATGGGGTCCCTTCCAACCCAGACCATTCTATGATTCTATGAAATTCAACACAAATCACTAAACCCATAGAAAAATACAGTAGAAGTATGATGCCCATGCCTCTTGTGAATGAACATCCCATCTTCATTTTACTTACCAGTTAAAACAAGTAATTTTTGTTGTCTATTTGCCAGTTCTGTTTTAGGTTTTTTCATTATTTTTGCAATCTACTGATAAAATACAGATGCCATAATGCCAGGATCACTGTGAGAGAAAGCATGAAAGTCTACACCGGGCCATTCAAATTAATCTTTCTCTCTCACACAAACGGTTTTCTCTGTGTGATGCAGCCATGCTCTAGGAATAAGGCTTAGCATTTTTATAGCAAATCATGGGTTATTTAAATCTTTTTATATATATTTTATTCTTTGCCTTAAGTGACATAAATGATGCTTATGACAAGGCCTATAGTAGCGTTATAAACATGTGAAGACTAACATCTCTTGTCAATGAAACACAGCACAAGAGGCCTCCAGTGAGCAACTAATGAAACCACTGCCATTATTCATTATCTTTATATTTGATGACTATGAGAAAGACGTAAAAGGCAGCTCTAGAAACTCTGTGTTAGGCACTCTAGACAATCTTTCACTCATCTTGAAAGAAGAGAGACTCCAAGCTGTCAAATGAACAGTGGCAGGAGTAGCCATTTAATCATATTTACTATATCCCATAACTTGAGCTAAGCAGCAAGCAGCGCCTTTGAAGCATTCTGCTACTGCATTATTACTTCAATAGCTCTAGGCAACGGATCAGAGAATCAGCATAGCCTACCATAAAGAGCCAAGGAGATGTACACTTTCCACTCTATATATTTCAGATCCTTTGTCTATTCAATCAGACCACTTCAATAATGTGGGCTGCATACAACTATACCAAAAAATAACTTCACTCAAGTGTTGTGCATGTTAAGTCAAGATTTGCTTGGGACATGTTATGTACTAAAGTTTAGAGTGAAATTCTTGAGCAGTTTACAGCAGCTGCTTTAACTATGGAGGGAACCAGCCTGCCTTATGCTGGGCTGGAGAGCTCGGAGACTGGGCAGGACACAGCCGTAGTGCTCAGGCAGCGCTGACTGCTGGAACAACAGGCCCAGGGACTATCAGCAGCCACTACAATTTTTGAGTGGCCACACTCCAACCTCCTGTAGAAGGGCTAATGATCCATGAAAGAAGCAAGTATTATAGCAACCTGAAGATAGTTCATACTCTTATTTTATCCAATTTTAGGTTTTTTCCCCTCTAAAATGACTGGAATCTTCCTCAATATGCCTCCAGCCATGCCCTCTGGTCAATGCCCTACCTTACAGAGATACATTCTACCCTGAAAGCACTGCAGTGAGATCAAGAAAAGGATTTCTGCATCTTGGTGAAACACAGTATAGTTATTTCTGTATTTTCCTTAGCAAAAATCCATAACAGTATAATTGTCACATTGAAAAAAGTCACTGCATTTTTTGTCAAGAGTCCAGAGGATGAACAAAGTCAAGCAGTAGATACTTAGAAGCTGTCAATTGTCAGAATGAGCATTTTACTCTGCATGGGAAAGAGTTTACGCTTGACTGCATTTTCTACTAAACCTACGAATTACTTGTCAGTTTATCTTTTTTAAAATTACATTCCTAATTTCCTTTATTGCAGCTACACCGATTCTAATGTGGATTTACTTGTCCCTATCACTTGTGTCCATGTAGCTTAACATCTCCATCAATTATATTTTTGTTCTGTTGAAATTTCTCTCATATTTTGCTGTTCAAGACAAGGGAAATCAGAAACATAAAATAGAACGAATACTTGTGTATTACACAACCACTTTTCAGTCATTTTAACTTAAGGTCTCCCATCTCAATTCTATTACTTAGTATTTTGTTCACATTTGGTCAATCAGTCCATGCTGCTCATTTGGTTTTGGTGACCACCAGACTCTGATCCACACGTTTCTCATTCTTATTTGATTATTATCAAGGTAGTAAACTTATGTGATAACTAAATGTAAGGAAAACACTCCTACCAGCTACCAAAATTGTTTCCAAGCTAACCATCAACCAGTTTAAAAGCTTTAAAAATTTAAGAGCACCCTTAATTTAGATACAAATGATGGCAGTGGTGAACAAGACCAAGTAATCTCTACAGTTAAATGTTTACTAACATATACTGGAAATAGAAAGAAAAGGAAATATTTTGGAAAAAATATTCATATTATTAACTCGTCCTGCCAGACACTATCTGAGTTTTACTGCCCTTTGTCTTCAGTTTTGCAGTTCAAATCTGTGAACTAAGCAACAGGACGCTGAGTAATACTCAACCAGACTGCAAATGAGTGGCACTTAGACCCAAACAACCAAAAGGAACCATCTGAAAATGGACAGCAAAGAAGTGCAGAAGGAAATCACTCTAGGAATGCCAGAAATAGGAAAAAATTATTAAAAGTTTGGAAACAATCACATACACATTGGTTCTCTTTTGAGGTGGAAAAGATATCAAATATGATTACAATTTGTATTTGTTAAGAGGCAGAGCATATATTAACAGTGACAGTGGAGCCCATTTTTTACCAGAAATTCAAAGCAAAGCAAAATGTTAACAAAGGGCCTATCAAGAGCTTGCCCTCCATACACAAAACACACTTCAAGTACCTCCTTTACTTTAGAACATAAAACAAACTTATGTTTTAAAAAGGCTACTAGGAGAGTCTTTAAAAAACCCACACAAAATCACAAAAATTAAAAAATAAACAAATGGGAGTGACCTAGCAAAAAGTATAAGTCATACCTCATATTTTCAACATCTCTGATTTAAGGAAGATATAAGAAAAAGAGAAAACCTCTATATGTTCACAAATGCAACTAAGATTTGTGATTTTGCTTGTATTAAGAACACACAGTTATCCTTAAACCATGGTATAAAACTTAATTGCTGTAAGTTTCATTTTTCTTGGCTCAGAGGACCTATTCATATGACAAGTCAATCAGGTTCCTTGATTGATGCAATCTGCAGCTCAAACCCAGGGAGAATCATTCCCTCTGGGATAGGTGATCACATCTCAGCTACTTCATCAAGGAACTTCAGATACCCCAGGGCTTTCTAGCTTATAAACCATTCAGAATTGTCAGCCAGGTAACCTTCTGGGATTTCATACGTACAGCTTAATCAGTAGAATGAAGTTTGTGATTCTAGGACGTAGCTTCACCTGGGACAAACTCCTACAATACTGCAACAAGTGCTTTAGGCAACCAACTAATGGACTTTGGATATTTATTTTTTAAAGTACATATTACTGTTTTGCTGCAAAGGAGAATGTAAGTAAAATATCAGGGTTTGGGTTTTTTTTCCTCTCCTTAAAGCCAGATAACAAGCCAAATCAAATAAAAAGCCACAAGTAATGGAAAATAGAGAGGTTGTAAAGTCTCCCTTCACAAATATTCAAAAGCTGTGCTCTCAATCATCCTGCTTAAGCAAGGGTGTTGAATAAGATGACCTCCAGAGGTCCCTTCTAGTCTCAAACACTCTGGGATTCTGTGAAAATGCATTATGGAAGACTTCAGAAAAGACTCTGTGTGGTTTCTCAGTTCTTAGCTTTATCAGGCTCCATATCAATGACACAACATAAAGCATAAGTAATATATTTTTTCTTTCATCATGGAATACACACCCCTCTAACTGAACATCTAATTGGGTAACTCTCAAGAAGATAATAACCCAAGAATAAAGTTAGAGCTGCAGAAACTATTCTTTCATTTCTTTCTTTGGGTAAGATTTGAGCTTTAGGTAAACCAAATGTAATAGAATCACACTGTTCTTCTGTCACTGCCATCACTCATCTGCATGACCCTCTGAGCACTGATGGCATATCAAATTACTCCACGAGCATTCCTGAATTTTCTCTAGACTCCCCAAGACAAAGTTTCCCTCAGACACTGGGCCACAGAGACCACAAGACCAAAGGAGACTGAAGAGCAAGTTCTGAACAACTACACTCAGTCCCTCCAGCTGGTACTGGCTCTACAGGAAAAAGAGAAGTTCAGACCCAAGTAAATGCCTTTCCATTAAACTCTATTTCAGATTGGGTTTTTGGTTTGCTATGGGCTTTGTTGGGTGGTTTTGTTCGTGGGTTTGTTCAGGGTTTTTTTGTTCTTCTCAGGTTTGTACCATTATGCTTACTGGAACCATGAGACAGCCTTCCCAATAAAAATAACCTTTTTCAAAATACTTAAGTAGTCCTCCACCACCCCCTTTTTTTCTTCATAAATATTCATATATGCACCTAAAAGGAGCATTTTTTTCAATGGACAGTTGCTGTAAGAGACACCTCAACATTTTTTGGTTGAAATAAAGAAATCAGCATTTTTTGTTTTGACTCCCTCCAGTGTTTCTTCACATTATTGGTAAGTACCACTGATAATATTTGGCAGAAGAGTTTTATCTTCAGTTTTCAATATTACATAAAGAATGCCTCATACCATTCTGTGTGCTGATAAAGTGGAAGAAGCCACAGGATTTTACATCCTCTGGAACATACTGCAATACTCCTTTGTTTGGTGGAGTCTCCTTCTCTGGAGATATTCCAGCCCCATCTGGACGCCGACCTGTGCAATATGAGCTGGGGAGCTGCTTTGGCAAGGGGGGTTGGACCCCATGAGCTCTTGAGGTCCCTTCCAACCCCTATGATTCTATATTTCTTTTCACAGCAACTTGTTCCACAGCGCAGCACATAATCCGGGTACAGTTTGTAGTATTATCCTCTGGCCTGTTAAGCAGATGTAGCATTACACACTGCAGGAGGCTGCCAAATTGACAATCATTATGAGTAAATCTCATAATGGGAATTAATTCTCTAGAAGTCTGTTAATTTGTATTAAATGCCAGTTTGTATATACTGCATTGTACTACAAAAATGCATGTAACACAGGCAAAGCATATATAACCTCTTCCTCCCTGACTCTCAGATCTTCTCTGGGTTGGAGAGGAGAAAAAGAAAAGAAGAGACAAAAGGAAAGAACACTGGAGAAGACACTGAAGATGACACACTTTTTGTATAAGCTTTCTGTCCTTCTCTTCAGTTTTACCATAGCAACTGAACTAAATCTTCCTCACTTGGCATCATCAGTCTGATCATCATTTCGCTGTGGAGAAAAGAAATTGTGGTTTGAGAAGGTTGTGAAGGCAGGTGATTCACCTTGAAATTGGGAGCTGTAGTGAAATTCTTAGCTTGAGGTAAGTATAACCATTTCTGGCATGCAACGAGCATGCTCCTTTCAGGCACCAAATATAGGCTGGTCTACCTCTAAACTCTAAAGTCCAGTGCCCTGCAAGGCTCTCTGCACCTTTACAGCCAGCAGTCTGCATTTAGGAGAAATAAAGGATTAAGCTTGTCCTGCCACCCCGGCTAGCACAAGCGCCCCACAGGCAGAAGGCCCCATACCTGGCTGGGATGATGATGCTGGAAGCAGCGCAGTCCCAGCTAAGGGACAGGAGTTGGAATGGCTGAAGCTAGACACTTGACACAAAGGCAGAAAGCAGACCAACTCTGGAGACCTGTAATGTGAGCTGTCAAGCCCAGGTCATTCTTCTGCTAGGATCCCTCTTCCCCTTTCACAGAATCACAGAATCACAGGGGTTGGAAGGGACCTCGAGAGCTCATGGGGTGCAACCCCCCTGCCAAAGCAGCTCCCCAGCTCATATTGCACAGGGCGGCGTCCAGACGGGGCTGGAATCTCTCCAGAGAAGGAGACTCCACACCCCCTGGGCAGCCTGTCCCAGGGCTCCCTCACCCTCACTGGGGAAAAGTTCTTCCCCATGTTGGTGTGGAACTTCCTGTGCTCCAGCTTGCAGCCATTGCCCCTTGTCCTGTCCCCACAGACACTGAAAAGGGGCTGGCCAATTCCCCCTGCATCCCATGCTTCAGATATTTATAGACATTAATAAGGTCCCCCGTTAGACTTGTTTTCTCCAGGCTGAACAGTCCCAGCTCACCCAGCCTGTCCTCATAGGGGAGATGTTCCAGGCCCTTCATCATCTTTGTAGCCCTTTTCTGGACTCTCTCCAGGAGATCCCTGTCTTTTTTATCCCAGGGAGCCCAGAACTGGACACAATACTCCAGGTGGGGCCTGACCAAGGCAGAGTAGAGGGGGAGGATCACCTCCTTAGACCTGCTGGACACACTCCTCCTGATGCATCCCAGGATCCCATTGGCCCTCTTAGCCCCCAGGGCACACTGCTGGCTCATAGCCAACCTGTCATTAACCAGGACCCCCAGGTCCTTCTCCACAGAGCTCTTCTCCAGCAGGTCATCCCCCAGCCTGTACCGATACAGACGGTTATTCCTCCCCAGATGCCAGACTTTACACTTGCTCTTGTTAAATTCCATTATATAAATTATCCTTTGGCAGAGGATATATTGTCTCAGAGCAGTTATACTGCCTGGACAAGAATTTCTCAAGGCAGAGCAACACAGAGCCTCAGAACTCTGAATTTAGCATCACTGGTTAAGCTAGATAAAGGCTGCTGTACGGCTTTACTCATTTTCTGCCCTACACTGAAATGGAAAGACAGGGCAGCTTTCTCTGCACTTCTAGATAAGTTCCAACACTTTCAATAAATTCTGTTTTCAAACATTTTATGCGTAATATGCCAAACATCTTATACAAATCAAAACAATTTCCCCTGAGAAGAGCTGTTTTTCACTCACCCCAAAAAGAGAGCAAGATTGTTTGTTAAAGGATGATTAAAAAGGAACATCGTATTAACCAAAATAAACAAACCCCTCATATTTAACTCAAAATTGTTATGATTTCTGACAACATCAATAACACTAAGTGCAGCTTTAAACTACTCAATAAAAATTATGCTGGTTTTAGAGAGCAGTATTTGAGAAAGGAAAGCTACATACCAAACAATAAGATTACACCATTTACACAAATAACTTCTGCATTTCTGTCAGAAATAATGTCATGCACCAATGTGTATAAGCCATGAAAGCAGGATGATGAAGCAGTCCTAATAACAGCAGATAAGACAAACTTGCTAGCCATCTATTGGCAATTTTATCTCCAACAGCCCGTTTCACATTCTGACTTCGGTCTGTATTTCCATTAATGAGTATCATAGTCACTAAAAGACAGAGCTGCAACTTCTTGCAAGAGCAAGAATTATCTATAAAAGTGTCACTTGTTTATATGAAGCGTGTCATCCATTTTCAAATGAAAAACAGTGGAAATGCCAGTTATTTTATATACTTCCAATATAAAAAGTCACAATTTTTCATTTTCAAGTAGCATATTAGTACCAAATTTAACTGGATACGAATTAAAAGGTTAAAAAAATTATAATTTTAAATTATTTTTCCCCCAAGTGGTATTACTGAAAGTGTCATTTAAAAAACAAACAAACAAAAACTGTTTCAGATTGATTCATTTTTTAAAATTTCTACTTACTTTCCTTTTGTTTCAGCAGTCAAGCATAAAATCCATTATTTGCCTGGTTCTGCTCAGCTATACTTAATGTTTTTATGGTGATCTCAGGAACTGAATAGAGTACAGCATACCAATCCCTAATTGAAACACACAGAGTCATTTTCATGTTATAGTCAGTGGGACCTCACACTGCTCCCTGGTTCATAGAGGTCACTGACCCACCGCCAAGACTGTGCTGTGTGCTAAGCATTCGTAGCAGCAATCTTTCTCAAAGGTATAAACTATGTCTAATTGTAAGTGTAGCTGTATCCAGAATGAAGTGCAATACATACCAGATCATCAAGGATTCTCAATGAAAGTTGTTTGCAATATTCTTAGCATTCAACCTTTTGTGGCAAGTTTTGCCTTATTCTGTCCATGAACATTGAAGTTCTGCAGACAGATATGAGTACTCACTTATGGCCTATATTCAAAATATTTTCCCTCACTGTTTAATTTACCTGTCATGCCAAGATGATATTACTGATGTTCCCACGCTGAATGGTTTCAGTAACACTGCTAAGCACTTTTTCCCATCTCTGTGCTTGATCAACTTTTTAGCTTATGTATTGCACTGGGTTCCCTGGTTTTGCAGAGACCTGTCACTTCTTGCTTGTTGCAACAGAGGACTTTCTCCTTGTTATACTACAGCAACAGCTGACTAGTTGTACCTCCCCTTGGGGAACCACAATAATAGGAATTCAAAAGATTTGGAATAGCAAAGCCAAATTCTACTTCTGTGCTTAGCAAGTATTGAGAATACTTCAAGGTTGGGCAAGGACTTTTCATGTTGTAATGTTCAGCCATCAATTTGTAAACTAGCTCTCCTTATCTCAGCAGTGTGCCCTGGCAGCTAAGAGAGCCAATGGGATCCTGGGGGGCATCAGGAGGAGTGTAGCCAGCAGGTCGAAGGAGGTGATCCTCCCCCTCTACTCTGCCCTGGTCAGGCCCCACCTGGAGTGTTGAGTCCAGTGCTGGGCTCCCTGGGATAAAAAAGACAGGGATCTCCTGGAGAGAGTCCAGAGAAGAGCTACAAAGATGATGAAGGGCCTGGAGCATCTCCCCTATGAGGAAAGGCTGGGTGAGCTGGGACTGCTCAGCCTGGAGAAAACAAGTCTAACGGGGGACCTTATTAATGTCTATAAATATCTTAAGCATGGGATGCAGGGGGAAATGGCCAGCCCCTTTTCAGTGTCTGTGGGGACAGGACAAGGGGCAATGGCTGCAAGTTGGAGCACAGGAAGTTCCACACCAACATGGGGAAGAGCTTTTCCCCAGTGAGGGTGAGGGAGCCCTGGGACAGGCTGCCCAGGGGGTGTGGAGTCTCCTTCTCTGGAGAGATTCCAGCCCCGTCTGGACGCCGCCCTGTGCAGTATGAGCTGGGGAGCTGCTTTAGCAGGGGGGTTGGACCCCATGAGCTCGAGGTCCCTTCCAACCCCTGTGATTCTGTGATTTCAAATTTTATATCAAAGTGAAAAAATCTTTTGCTAATTAAGTGTCTCTAAACAATATCCTTAAATTTGACCATTAATATTCAGAAGAGAGCAACACAGCATGGTGTAATTTAAATGAACAGTATTCAATACCAAGTTATTTCATTTTTTAAAAGAAATCAATCTCCATCATGGCAATAGCAAGTGCAGCTCCATGAGTCCAATGAAAACCTTGGAAAGATTTGCTCCCAGGAGACATGGTTTCACCCATTACTTTGTTGTCCTTATTTTTTGTCTGACTTGAAATCCTTAATCTCAGCTTTGAAATTCTGTATTATTTACCTCTTACACATATTATACAATGACAATTCATTCTTTTCAGTTCTTAATGCAACTCTTTCTCAGCCCAAATTATTTATTACAGTTCAGATTCAATTATGCATTAAAAAGTTTTAAGTAGAAAACCCATAACTTGCTCAGACTTGAATTCTAGCATCTAATTCAACTTTTTTTCACAAACATAGCAGCCATTAATCACCACATGAAGCATGTTTTTGTTCTTTCTAGGCAAAATGATTCTGCAGCACCATCTAGTGAGATGACATCACTATCAGTGATGGAATTTTCAACTCCCAATCAATATTAAGTGCTCACATCCAGTTTTGGAGAAGATAATAGGTTTCAAGATTGTGATTTAAATTCAAAAAAACAACCAGTTCATGATTTGCAGTGTTGCAACGTGTCATGGGAACCCCTTTTTTGCAATGTCTATCTTCTGCTCTCAGAATGGAACAGGCCCACTGCCGAGATGGAAGAGCACCTTGACCATCTTCCTTCCCCTCTCCTCGAGATGTGTATTTGGAAGATGCTTTAGTACTCTCCAGTTCTTCCACAGTCCACTGAAACAGTAGTGCTGTCCTCTCACTGGATGCAGAGATGACTGGTGTCATGGAGGAAGCAGAAGAGGAGCCTTTCTAGCAGCTGCACAAAAGGTACTCACAATTTTATCAGGCATGGCCAGTCCAAAAAAACCATACTCACAACAACATTTGTAAGGCTGAATTGCTTCTTGTGTTGCCACACAATCAGAGCACTCAAGCTAAACTCAGTAAAAATTCAGTTTAAGGTTGTTTATTCTAGGTTTTAGTCATGCAACTATGTTCAGGTTTATGATAAAATTTAAAAAGCCACCCACATGTATCAAATTTGCATAGAGAACAAGTACATACAGTATTCAACTTCTACCTTTTTCTTGCTGCACATCCTCAGCATTACTCATTAAAAGCCATAGATACATTCTAAACTTCCTTCACTAGGAAAGAATGTAAAAGTAAATTGAGCAAAGGCCTGAAAATTCCATCCTATTACTCTGAACAAGCAGAGGACATGAAAAAAAGGGTCCAGGATTTGGTTAATGAGACCTTTCGATTCCAGCAGCTTTCATCTATTAGCAACCTAACACATGAGGACTATAAGGAAACTGAAGAACAGTAAGTGAAGAACAGTAAGTTATTCGGTGCCTAAATGGGAAGAAAAATGTCTTCTGAACTCCTGTGGTGACCAAATTATTGCATGAAGTATGAAATTTGATTATCCCTCTCTTAGATTAGATAACAAAGTTTTATCAATAGCCTAGAAATCTTATTTTAATGGAGGTTTGTTTATTCAAGTCACCCTCCAACTAAGCCAGTTAAAAACAACTTAGGCATGACCTGATTTTTAATTGCCTACAATAGGGATATACTTGCTGGGGGAAGACTTTTAGTAAAAAGGGTAAGCAAAAAACCCACTCCAAACATTTAAACAACAAATTACCCAGGAACCAGTTCCTTGAGAGATGCACGAAACTACTGGAACACACCAGGAGACCCCCTCAGTGATGTGGCTCTCTCAGGCTGCTTACCACTAAGAGGCACATAGCTGTGATAAACAGTGAAACGGGTACTGAGGGAGGTAGTGGAATAGCCATCCTTGGGGATATCTGTAACCTGACTGCTCCTGAGCAACCTGACCTAAGCTCAAACTTAGTGATATTTCAAGCAGGGGACCTGGACCTGTGAACTCCAGGCCTCACAAAAATGAGTACACGCTGCTATTCAATTTCCTCCTTTTCCCCAGTCCTAAAACACCAAAGGAGCAGTCCCTGGGTGAGGTAGAGTAACAGAAACAGGAAGAGATTATTATGAATGTAAAAATCAAAACACTATTAGAATTTATATTCATCTTAACTTTTGAAAATCAGATGTGTCTTTGGACTGAAACAGCGTCATGCTTCAACCAAATTCTAAGTGTGGCAGAAAGCAGGCTGCATGCTTTGTACAGGCCAGTCAGTAGCTCTCAGGAAAAACAAACTATCCAGTATACAAAGTTCATTAAAGAGCCCAGGACACACCTCTCCTTACATATTGTAATCAGTTCTCCAATCAAATACTGTTACTGTGTTTTCTACAGTTTACCTCATGTGCCCCTTCCAATGAGTTAACTTGGCTGGGAAGCTGAGCATGCACACACACACACCAGTCATTGAAAGAAAAACTTGATCAACTCACGCTCACATTCCTGTTGTGTTTGGATACTTTCTGCACTGCTTCTCATTCGAGACCACACATGCCTAGGGTAAACCTTTGCTTTCTCTTTGATGGATTCCTCACATTCCGCTCATTAGTCCATTATCTGGCTGCTTATCAGCCACTTTCTCGAGCTCCCTGTACTCCACTGCACAGCTCCAAAAGCCACCAGGCCATTTCCAGGCCTACAGCTACACAAACAATACAGCCTGCACAGCCTGCTCCCCCCTTCAGTACTGTATGGATTCAGTACTAGTACAAGGCTCTGCAGCATGGTATTTCCTTACTGTAAATTAAAGACTAAACTTTACATATCAGTAGGAATTTTTTATAGGAAAATTAATAAAATAGTCTTTCTTCCAGAGGGAAAGGAGGAAGTGGGGTTTTATTTCGGAAGCAGCTAAGTTACTTTTCTCCAGTTTTTCTTCCATGGCTGACACGCAGGACACTGCGCTGCCATCCAGCCAGACCTGGACAGGCTGGAGAGCTGGGCAGGGAGAGACCAAATGAGAGTCAACAAAAGCAAGTGGAGAGTCTAGCAACTGGGAAGGACTAACTGCTTGTATTACTACAGGCTGGGGGATGACCTGCGGGAGAAGAGCTCTGTGGAGAAGGACCTGGGGGTCCTGGTTGATGACAAGTTGGCCATGAGCCAGCAGTGTGCCCTGGGGGCTAAGAGAGCCAATGGGATCCTGGGGGGCATCAGGAGGAGTGTGGCCAGCAGGTCAAAGGAGGTGATCCTCCCCCTCTACTCTGCCCTGGTCAGGCCCCACCTGGAGTGTTGAGTCCAGTGCTGGGCTCCCTGGGATAAAAAAGACAGGGATCTGCTGGAGAGAGTCCAGAGAAGAGCTACAAAGATGATGAAGGGTCTGGAGCATCTCCCCTGTGAGGAAAGGCTGGGTAAGCTGGGACTGTTCAGCCCGGAGAAAAGACGACTCAGGGGGGACCTTATTAATGTCTATAAATATCTTAAGCGTGGGATGCAGGGGGAAATGGCCAGCCCCTTTTCAGTGTCTGTGGGGACAGGACAAGGGGCAATGGCTGCAAGCTGGAGCATAGGAAGTTCCACAGCAACATGGGGAAGAACTTTTCCCCAGTGAGGGTGAGGAAGCCCTGGGACAGGCTGCCCAGGGGGTGTGGAGTCTCCTTCTCTGGAGAGATTCCAGCCCCGTCTGAATGCCAACCTGTGCAATATGAGCTGGGGAGCTGCTTTGGTGGGGGGGGGTTGGACTTAATAATCTTTTGAAGTCCCTTCCAACCACTATGATTCTGTGATCTGCTTAAGAATGAACAGTTCCTAGAAGATTTTCCCTCTATTTAATGCAACCCTTTCCATTTTCAATGTTTGATGTCATTCTTTCCACTTCTATCTCATTGCATAACATCATTCTCTGTTACAGCTGTAAGTGTATCTGTACCAATCCAAACGTATTAATTTTTTCCATCACAAAGGATTTGGCTACACTTCAATAACAGACTAACATTTTAATGTCTTTGAAATGCTGGTCCATCCATTTGCTTGAAATACTTGTAAAGAATGAGGTAACATTTGCACTTCTTTGTTCCTGTTATTGTAGAGTTTAAATTAATGTCAAGACTGTATTATCGAAGCTAGTCTCTATTAGCACTGTGAAGTTGAAAGTAACCTAGTGACTAACAGTTTACTTGACATTAGGTAACTCCTAGCTTGCATAAATAGGCTATTGTCTCCTCCCTCCCTGGAAACAGGGAGCATGGGAGCACATATATGACAGCGAAAGACCATGAAAAGTAAAAAATAAAAAAAAAGTCTGAGAAGAGGGACTGAAAGGTATCTTCCTTCATTTTCTAAATGAAACCTCAATTCTTTCCAAAATTGCATTTTACAATGCACATAGTAAGCTGTTTGGAAGTAACCCTGGCTTGCAAGTAGTTTATTATGAGCTCTGACTTATATCAACTACTAAAATTAAATTTATGTTTTCCTAGATGGCTCAATTTTTTAAATGGAAAAAGCTGAAGCTTTGAAAGTGAGAGGCTGATAGCTACTGATACTTTTCAGCCACACACAATACAATATAATCTAATCAGGTCAAACTTTCCTTACCTATCCCCATTCTTTTATTTTAGATGGCTGTTTGCTCTCTATTTTCCTTTCTGTTTCATGAACAGTAAGAAGAGAGATATCTATTGAAGATTCAACACTGTTATTTTCAGATTTTAGTTAAGGCTGGAGTGGCTAAGCACAGAAAATAAATGGTTTTGCCAAGCTCTGTCCTTTGTTCCAGGTAGCCTAGGTTTTACCAGACCACGCTTTGACGCTATTTTTTTCAGAAACATTGTTCAACTTTGTGTCACTTTTAAGATGCTGAACTCTGTCATTTTGAGCATCCTTGCACCGAATCAATGGCACAACCACCACAACCCCAAACAAGCAATTTCAGTAACAAGGCAAAATATAGATCTTTAGAGAGACAGGCATGTGATATATGTTTCTCTGATTCGTGTGAATATGGAATAATGTTGGGGGAATAATGACAGACCCTTGTATGGTCATGGGCCTGGGAGGGACAGCTTGAGAGTTTGCAGTTACTGAATGAAGTATGTGCAAAGCTTTGCCTAAAGGACCACAATGTAGCACATGGTGTGCATTGTGATACCTCAGGAGAAACAACTTGTCTCTGAAAAGAAGCTGATGAACCAGAAGGAGGGAGGCAGAAGAGAGAGGCGCCTCGACCCTGCGGAACCAGCTGCCCCGTCCTCAGCAAGACAAAAGCTACAGGATGTCTGGTGGGGGTTACCTGGCTGGCACTCCAGCATGTCAGTTTAAGATGTATATGGTTGTTATGTCTTGGGGGGGTCGCCTGGCAGCACTCCAGTCTGTCAGTTTAAGCCAGTGGGCTGTGCTGTCCCTGGAAGGTCTATAAGCCAGGGACTGGAACTGTTCGGGGTGCGTCTCGGCGGGGCGGAGACCCCCGGCGCACCCGGTGCTGGCTGTGCCCCCCAGCACCCTGTGCTGCCTTTGATTCCTTTCATAAATTGTTCAATTTGGTTAAAATCCTGTTTGGGACAAAGTCATTTATAACAGGCATTATTTCAGGCATTGTTTTCCAGTACCTCCAGCCACCTTATCTGATACTAACCCAAATTATTTTGCGCTAGGGAAACAGGTTGGTCTTTTAAGCAACCTTTGGTACTTAATTCCATCAAAAACTAGTGCTTAAGCTTCATAAGCAGCTTTAAAACTTTCACATTTACTTTGAACAGGCTTACTTTTCATTATTACTCAATCACCACAAAAGAGAATTTGTCTGGATGTGAGTACACATATTGTTATGCTACTACTTGAAGTATACACTCTAATAGTTTACAAGAGACTTTCTCAGTTGTATAAACACACAGGCAGATAGCAGAATAATACCTGGAAGTTTTCCAAATGGATACATTGGTTATGCCCTTGGAAAAGCATGATTTTGAGTCAAAGGGTGGAAGGACTTCACTTTCACTGACATACTCGCTGCTGTTACAAAAAAGAACTGACTTGAGCCAAGTGTCTGGGCCCCCCTCAGAAGCCCAAACAGAATCACAGAATTATAGAGGTTGGAAGGGACCTCGAGAGATCGTGGGGTCCAACCCCCCTGCCAAAGCAGCTCCCCAGCTCATATTGCACAGGTCGGCATCCAGACGGGGCTGGAATCTCTCCAGAGAAGGAGACTCCACACCCCCTGGGCAGCCTGTCCCAGGGCTCCCTCACCCTCACTGGGGAAAAGTTCTTCCCCATGTTGCTGTGGAACTTCCTATGCTCCAACTTGCAGCCATTGCCCTTTGTCCTGTCCCCACAGACACTGAAAAGGGGCTGGCCATTTCCCCCTGCATCCCCTGCTTAAGATATTTATAGACACTAATAAAGTCCCCCCTGAGTCTTCTTTTCTCCAGGCTGAACAGTCCCAGCTCACTCAGCCTGTCCTCATACGGGAGATATTCCAGGCCGTTCATCATCTTTGTAGCTCTTCTCTGGACTCTCTCCAGAAGATCCCTGTCATTTTTATACCAGGGAGCCCAGAACGGCAGTGAGAAGCCTTTAGAAAAGGGCCCCCACCCATTGTCCCTGCTGGGACAAGTCTTTAGGCACAATTTGAGTAGTATCAAGATTTTGCCTTCAGAAAGGAAAAACCCCTTGGTTCTGCCAAGTCCACAAGTCTCCCACAATGAGAGCCTATTACTGAGGGAAATGGCAGGGCATTGTCAGCTATCTGACAACAATCTCATTTTCTTCTCAGAGGCCAGCTGTTCAAGCCAGCCTCCAGAGCTGGCTGCAAGGGCAGGTGTGGACTGTGGGGTGGTCGTCCACACCCCAGCACTCCTCCTGCTTATCTGCCCAAAACACAGCCTGGCTCACACTGGGAGTTGGGCTTAAAGCCCAGCTGCTCCTGAGCAGAGGAAGTTATTCAGTATTATACATCTATTACTAATAACACACCAAGTGCCAAAATCAAACACAAACAATAACCAGAGCTGCCTGAGAGTGTGATCACATAACAAGCTTTAAAGGTATTTGAAATGCAACTGACTGTGTCTTTATTGATAAAGCAATTATCACCTTCTTTCAGTAATAACTCATGAGTAAAATTGATGGCTTTAGAAAGTTGAGCATATTTTGCTCCAGAAAGTTCAAAAATAAAAACACAAATTGTCAGAAAAAGGTAGTCTGGTCACATACCTCAGCAACTGCCAGAGGGAAAATTAACCTCAGGTATGATGCTCATAAATTGCATGTGTTAAAATCTAAAAATAAGGTGTCATTTCAGCTCCATCCCCTTTGAGAGAGTTATAAAGCTTCTGTCACTAGTACAGGACCTAGAGATAATTGCTGTCCCAAGGATAACCCACGTGTAACTGGACAAGATCTCTGAGGACAGCAGAACACTATTTACCTGGTGTACATGACGCCTGCCCAAGTAAAGGCTGCTCAACAAGGTCAACACAGTTTGAAGTAATTCCAGCAGTTCCAGGATGCTCCACTCCCTTTACTTTTTTTCATTAACTACCCAAATACATGGCAGCAAAACCCAGTACCTCCACTTTTTGTTCCCAAGAAGCATAACACAACTCATTCCATCCCATAACAAAACCGAAGAGGAGCAACTACCTATTGACTTTTCCTCTGCTGTTCTAACGTTCCCACTAGCATTGCTGCCATTGCCATTAATTACATCACTGTCCAAATGTTTTAAGCATCCTTATGATGAGGATGAACCTTACAATCAGGTTGTTCTCCATTTCTTCCCCAGTAGAAAAGGAACCTGTGAAAAATATGTCCACGGAGAAAACAGAAAAGTATAGTTAACAACAGCAAGACTGATCACTATCTACAGAGGTTTTTGCTTTAAAATTGAACTATATTTTAAAAAAAAATAATTCAGAAATATGATGATATATGTGGAACTTGCCATCAGGGTCAAGGCAGTGCCTAGCAACGAAGTGCTCAGAGTACAATAATCACTATGAGTATTTTGCAATTATTTCAGAAAGAGCAAAAATCAAATGGATCTGATGCTTCAGAGTAGTGTCACACCACTTTGGCACAGCAGTCAGGAACTCTGTTATATTCAAGTCCCATGCCATACATGATCTCCATACTGAGTGCAGATTACCCTATCTTAAGTATTTTAATAACATGACATTGACTTCACATGACCAGAAACACACAAACCACCTCGCAATCCATTCCATAATTTACCAAGCTATTCTGCAACCATTCTTTCCCCCATCAGCATCATCTTCCTTTAAATGAACTCATCACAATGCAGGATGCATTGCCTAAGTAGTTGGTAACATACAGTATTGGGAAAAGAATTCCTGTTTAAATGACATTCAAGTGGCAATAAATGATATGAATAAAATGTCAATTAAATGCTGGTAATAGAAGACTTGATGTAATTTTCTTCACAAAGGACCCGAAATCAACAGTCACAGTGGTAACACAAGATAAATTCTGAAAAAAGAACTGCTATAACATCTAAGTAATCTGAAACATGTCACATAGGAAAAATAGTCTAGGGCGACTAGAGTAAGTCCCAGTCAGAGCAAATGACAATCAGTAAGACTCAGGCACAAGATTCAGTGCTTACAACATGTGCCATACCAGGTCAAGCCATTTCAGTCCTTTTTCTCATGTCCATTAAGCAAGCTTTTCCATCTCACTGAAATTCTTGTCAGAGTAATTCCCAAATGGATTCAACAACCAGCCCTTACCCTCTATTCCTCAAGCAGTTGTGTTTTGGGTAGGGTTTGCATTTGTTTATTTTTTGGGTTGGGAGATTATTTTTTTCTAAATGATCAGCATTACTTTTAAAATTGCAGACCCGATTCTCCTCTACCCCATGTCTGCACAGAACAGTTTCTACTCCTTAAAATTACTTATGTTCAGGCTGGTCAATTCTAGGCAGTTCCTGCTGCAGAGAAATCACTGGAACTGCCAGATTCTCTACCAAGGATGTTAATCAACACATTTAAGCACCGAAACCGTTCTTACCAATTGGGCAGCAGCAGGAGCTGCCTGAGGGAATCTCTGGAACTGTCCAATATTTTCATCTGGAAAGCTCCTGCATACATTAGTCAAATACTTTGCTGTGAAGCAGGCTACAAGTGTGAACCACCTCCCCTCCACCATCCTACCTGTGCAGACAGCCATAGAAGGGATGATTAGAGTGCATGTGCACAAAGCCCTAATACTCATCTACATCACAATTACAGCAACAGGGCAATTTTGAAATTCACACGTATCTAAGATTAAATAACACAGATTTTGTCATATGTAATTCCTTCAGAGAGCTTATTTACATATCATTGCCTCTCCCTTGGAGGTTCCTGAATACATTCTATTAACAGTGCAATTACACTTTATTCGTATGCTGCACATGCATGCATCTGAAAAGACAAAAGCAGTCATATTTTAGACATTCAGAGAGTGAATGTAGGCTTCAATAGAACTACATCCTGTACTATTTCACAACTTTCTTTTCCAGTCAGAGAGGTTACACTTGTAAGTCTGAAGATTTTCAATTCTCATCTGGGACTTTCAAGCATGACAGAACTAGAATCCACTGCAGGGTTCTCACCACATGGTCTTCTGCACATCCAGAAGTGCTGGACATGGCCAGAAAACAGATAAAGCATGTGACAGAGGCACTACAGCAACTCTCAGAAATCCTTAGTTCTTGGCTGTTTGGTTTTTTTTTTTAAAAAAGCAGTAAAACTTTATTTCTCTTGAACTAATCTGTAAGAAAGTCATAGTTAGTAGCACTACAGGTACACCAACAGATTTCTAATTTAAAGAATATCAGTTTACAACATTCACCAAAAAAATAGATGCTGCCACTTTATACAAAGCAGAGGGGTGAAAATCTTTTAGTGGCACAATTAAATGCTTTGCTGACTTACAGACACTCAGCTGCTGCAAGCTAGCATTACTGCCTGAAGCCCTTCCAGGGAGACATTCTTCCACATGGGCTTGCCATTCCCTCCCTGAGGTAAACCAGCATTAAAATGTGCAGAACACTGCTTTTCCTAGCCTGAGGCAGAAGGATGCCAAATGAAGAGCTGCTAATTTTTCTTGCTCCACCACCACGTAACTCGCAGCTGAGGTAGAGGGCAGATCTACAGATTTTTCAGGGGTGATGCTTAGTAATGTTCTGGCAAGGGCACTTTCCACTGCTCCAGTGAAAGCACTGCCCAGCCACCTTCTTTCTCCCATCCTTCTCAAGGCAACTTCATTCTGATGCTTTGGTTTCCCTAGTGAAGTTTGAGTGTAACCTCAAAGCTTTTATCACAGCTCCATTCAGCTGAGCTCTTCAGCTGCATTTCAGGATCGCCTGACCATGCAGCCCAGCACCTTGCCAAGTAAAAACAGGTGTAATTTTGAGTAAGAACTGCATGACATGCTCCATAGTGACCACTAGTGACAGTGAGAAAGACAAAGGGAGATAAATCAAAGACCAACTCTTTCACATTGCCGAAGCAAGTGGAATTTTACAAAACAGACAAGCCACCTGGCAGACGCTGTTGTTTACAGATTGCTTTACAAACTCCAAACGGCAACGGGTAAATGAGCTATCAATTCCTGTGGCATTGCTGAAGTTAAACTACATGCCACCCCACAGAATACTGTAGACAGTGTCTCTTACGTTTTGCTCTTGTTCTTTAACTTAACTTGTTGTCCTAGGGAGAAATTGTTGACCGTCACTGAAGCAAAAGATGGTGAGGGTGGTATCAACCCAGCAAGCTGTCAGTTGACTAAAGCAAGTGTTCTCATGATCAAGTGCACAATGCACTGTCCAGAAATCAGTTTTCATTATTAATGTCTGACAAGTAGCATCTGGTACTTCAGAACTGGGTAAGTTTTCTGTTTTCATTGGAAACAAAATACCCAGTGTGAAATGTCATTATTCATTTTTTATGCTCAATTTGCTTACAATTTGGTAAAAGTATAATTTATTCCTATTATAAACTTACATACTCTTTCAATCATTCCCCTGCGGAGTCTTGAAACTGAAATACTGATGGATTTGCACTGAATACCTCTTTAAGCCTCCCAACCCTGTGCTTTCTTCTCAACTTTGCTGCCTAATGATTTTAGAACATGTGTAAAAAGCTCCAGAATAACAACTTCTCCACATAAATATTTTGATTGCTATTTAAAAGAGGGAGGGATTTGTTTTTCTGTGTTCATAATTACTGCATCACTTGACTTATTTTTCAAGCACCTACTTAACAAGGCCAAACTTAATTGAATTGCTCATTAGAAGACAGCTGAACTGCAAAATACAAGCATTTTTATTCTTTCATATCATACTGTTCATTTTCACACTTCACATCTTGTGAGCCATACCTGTTTTTACAAGGTTTTATGCTACAACTGCATGAACACTGCAAATTGCTTGTTACTCTAAATAAAGATTAAGATTTTTCAGGACTGCCTTGTGGCAATGCATGGGAATCAGACTTTTGCCAGCAATGACCACCTAGCTTCTGAAAAACCTGACAGCTTCAAGGTTTCCCCAGATTATCACTAAATTACATACTAGTAGTAAAGGCAAGGTGAAAGGAGAGAAATAGGCCTTCTTTTGAAGTACTTCTATGAATATCATGTCTTTTAAAAACAGAAAACTAATTCAAATTAACCATCCAGGGTTTGGTCTCATTTATGTCAGCTTCTGTATTTCTGTTAGTATAAGTAAGATTTGAACATAAATCAATCTGAATAAACAATAATACTAATGACAGCCTACCCAAACCTCAGCCCAATGTTCATGTCAACCATTTAGTCAGCATCCTTCACAGTATTAAACACTGATCTACACAGTACTGGTAGTATAGGGATTACATGATGTAAAAGAAAAAAAAAAAAGAGACAAATAAAGGGATCCCAGTGCTACCTTCCCATGCACCACTTGAGGTTAGCAGGTACAAGGACACTGGTTTTGTAAGACGCATTCTTCAAATGAATTCTTTCTGTTCAGCACCTACTAACTAGCTAATATACATTCCCCCTCTGCTGTCTTTCTTTTTTTGTTAACTTAGTAACTCACATGAGTGAAGAAACATTTAATTGCCTTGCCAGAAGAACAAAGTCTTCTGTTCGACTAATATGGCTGGGAAAATCTGAAGTTTGACTAGGTGGGTCCATCAATGTTTAGAGATATTTTTCCTTTCTGTGTTCTCCAGCTTATAAAATGACACTTATGACAGTTTATCATGTTATTTAAGAACAAGCAATCTTAACATAGCCACAATGTGAATGAAAAGAATCTGAGTTTAAAAGAGGTAACATTTGGGAGAGGAAGACTATATATGCATATGTAGGTATTTATGTGTACACATACTCAGAGTACTACGTGTCTCTTCAGCAAGGAAATGTAAACAACACTACAAATTCCAGTTTTATATGTGCAACTGCTTCCTAACAGTATGTCTCTCACCTAGAAAAGCTTTGAGGAAAGCTGCTGGAAACCACTGCAGCAAGCAGGCCTAGACAGAACTAAGATCCCCTTCAGAAAACTACTGCATTCCACATCTTGTGATTAAGATGTTCTGAGTTTTGAGGCTTTTCTTTCCTTCTGTGAAAAATAAAGAACAGGAACTTTTTGAAAGACATTGCTGCAGGCAGCTGTCAAGGAAAAAACAATTCGTTTTTCAATCTTTCCCATTCATTTTTTTCCAAGAGAAATTAAGTGTTCTACTTTTCAAAGTGGCTTTGGTGAGACAGCCTTACTGGAAATAAAAGACAACACAGTAACAGAAGTAACAGAATCACTCTCTGACTTCTAAAATACCATGTAATGTGATTACTGCAGTTAACATGTCTATAAAGGTCAGTCCAGAAACCTGCAGAACCCAAACCTCTTCCAACTGTAGGCAGCGGGCATTCTTGCCTAACTTCTCTCAGCAATATATCATTAAGGCAGAAGAGATTATCACCTGATAAATCTTATTAAAACCAATAGTGTTAAACTGATGTTAAATGAGAAGAAGTAACACCAAAACCCAAAAAGTTCCTTCTGTGACTAAAAGATGGAAGATAAAGTTTTTCTGTGACAGGATGTTTAAAAATAAAGGCGGATTTAAAGAAGTCAAATTCACAAAAAACTGTAACACTAACACATCGTACTAAAATGTGCTATGGTTACAAGAAATCGTGTGTGCACACACATTGTTGGGTTTTAGCAGTGAATAAGCAGTTGCAGACTAAAAACACCCCTCTATTTCATTGTCTACAGCCTGAATCAGAGATCAGTCAAGCTACATACTGCAAAATGATGATCAGTAAGTTCTGAGATGACGACCTTTCAGAGAGGATGGCACTTCTTATGGTAGAGGAGGGAAACAATCAGGTGGGGAGAAAAAAGAGGAAAAAAGAATAAGAGTGATCTCTCTGGCTTATCTCATTCCAGACCAACAGCTTCTGAAATGAAAACTAACATTTGAGACACTACTGCTAAGATCTGAAGCACCTATCCAGCAGCAAAAGCAAAGGAAATACTGAAAGAATGAATCCTCAGAGGCTATAAGAATTTGCAATTAAGGTTTGTTCTTACTTTGTGAAAAGCCAACACCTTAAACAACAATACTGCCAACCATTATCTAAAAAAATTGTCTTAACCCCTTTTCCACTCTTCATATATACTTTTATCAGATTGACTACTTTTACAGTACAGATAAATTTTAAATTTACATTAAATTCTCAGTTGCCTCCAATTCAAATCTCTCTTATTTCTAACAAATTATTATTATTATTCAAATATCCTGTTGGTATACGTACTTCAGCTATATCAACAGTAGAAATTAGACACACACAGGATTTCCCATTTTCAGCATTAGGCTACAAGAGCAAGTCTCCTGCACTGGAGCACCATACGTACAAGTGTGAAGAAGGAACCTCAATCATAGCTGTTGTCTTTTAATGAAGTGGCAGGACAGGGTTTTCAGCCAGTGAAGCTACTCTGATTTATACAGCTGAGAATATAAGCACATATTCCTAGCCCTGTTTCTCACACATTCCAGAAACAGAAAACAAAGAGGTATGCTGAAAGAAACAAAAGTGGGCTCAACTCTAAGAAAAAAAAGTAAATTAAAATTTGTATGTTTGCAAGTGCCCCTTTCAAATACTTATCCAGCTCAGTGCTAGCAGTATACTTTGGAGAGAAATCATTTTTCAGGGCCACTCACAAGGCCAGCCCAGCTATCATGAATCTCAGAACTAAAACTCATTAAAGCAGCAGAGATCACAGTCTTTTCTACAGAGATTCTTACGGATCTCAGTACTGCAATCATTAATCAGGAAGAATTCCCTTAAAGGTTTGCTTGAGTAACAATTCAGAAATAATGACTAATTACAGTCCTCTTCAACTCACATGTCAAAAGCATATTATTCATCTGTGATAGTACACGATTTTAGGGTGAGAATCAACTCAGATTATCTTTTAACATTGAAACATGGATGTCTATTCTAGGTTTGTTATCTGTGTGTCTCCACAGTCAAGAAAGATAAGTGATACAAGAGACAAACTCACTGAATCCCAATAGGTCTTTGGTAGGGGGTAAGCTGTGCCATGGAGCTGTTTGCCCTCTCTACTGACTAGAGAAACAGCCTAGAATTGTGGCTTATTCCTTCAGCGAGTCAGATGGTTGAGATGGAATTCCTCTGTATCAAAGCCTTCAGTTTGCTAAAAAGGTGACTTCCCAGTTGGACTTGACAGAATCACAGAATTGTAGGGGTTAGAAGGGACCACAAGAGATCATGGGGTCCAACCCCCCTGCCAAAGCAGCTCCCCAGCTCATATTGCACAGGTCGGTGTCCAGACGGGGCTGGAATCTCTCCAGAGAAGGAGACTCCACACCCCCTGGGCAGCCTGTCCCAGGGCTCCCTCACCCTCACTGGGGAAAAGTTCTTCCCCAGGTTGGTGTGGAACTTCCTATGCTCCAACTTGCAGCCATTGCCCCCTTGTCCTGTCCCCACAGACACTGAAAAGGGGCTGGCCATTTCCCCCTGCATCCCATCCTTAAGATATTTATAGACATTAATAAGGTCCCCCCTTAGTCTTCTTTTCTCCAGGCTGAACAGTCCCAGCTCACCCAGCCTGTCCTCATAGGGGAGATGCTCCAGGCCCTTCTGCATCTTTGTAGCTCTTCTCTGGACTCTCTCAAGGAGATCTCTGTCTTTTTTATCCCAGGGAGCCCAGAACTGGACACAATACTCCAGGTGGGGCCTGACCAGGGCAGAGATGACTACTTTCTCGAAGCATACTAGAAAAGACAGCAAGGGACAACTTCCACCCTTAGATCATCCTGAGGAAGTTAATTTCAAATATTTAAGCATGGCTACTTCTCATGAGAAGTTCAAATACATTTCAACAAACTCCAGCGACAGTAAGACAGAAAAACTACTCGTTATTCATGTCGACTTTGAACTTTAGAAGGAAAGGTTAACAAAGTAAGTATGCAATCTTTGTGAAAATTGTTGCTTCTGATTTTAATTCCTAAATAAAACCTTCTTCCTATACAGGTCTCAGCAGAAAGTTTTGGGGAATTATTTTTGATGGAGACAAATAAGCGGTGGGTAAAAAGCAGAGGGTGATACAGATATTAAAACCCTTCTCATCTCTGGTGACAGAGAACCATTTCTCTAAATTTCTGAAGAAAAGTGAAATGCAGAAATAAATGCTAGCAGGACAAAGCCTGAATAATAATAACTGAACCCAGCACTTCTATAGGCTATAGTTACTTTCACCAGAGAATTGCAAACCATGATGAGTGTGTCTCTTTCTAGAATGGTAGGATCTTGCATGTATTGAGTGCTTTAAGAAACAGAAATTGAAGGTCTATAGCACAACACAAGAGGCACTTAGCAGCTTGGAGAATCAAGTCCTTTAGCCTTATTACAACCTTACAAGCAAAATAACATAGCGAAGTAAACAGATTTTCAACAGCAAGAACACAGTATAAATGCAGAGACATACAACCAGTAAGAGATTCGAGGGGATGAGCTGAAATGGCACAGATCTGACATTGACTTATAGGAGCTTATTTTTCTTGTATCACTACTGCTCTCATAACTAAACAAACGGCATTGTCCTGAACTCCTCATTGCAAGCACTCAAGAAATTGGCTATTTGGGACTCTGGTGAAGCTCATCTACTCTAATACAAAGAAACATCTAAGGCCAGTTGAAACATCACCTTTTTAAAAACCTGATCGTGTTGAGACTTGTAGGGCTGTAATCGAGACTGTTTTGTCAAACACCATCTCCATGGTCAGATTTTCCAGCTATGTAACAGCAGAAGACAAAGCCATGTTATTTCCATTTTATTTAGTTATGAAGTAAAAATTAATTTGTGTGACCTAGTGATAGCTATTTAGCTCTGTACATCTACAGCATAAATAAGAACCCAAATAATTTTGTTTGTAATTCTCTAATCCCCCAAGTCTCATCAATATCATTGCTATGAACAGGACATGTAACAGTTCATGACTTGTGAAAAATGCAGCCACCTCAGGCTATTTTACATCAATGCTTAGACTCCATTAAACCCAAAGCAAAAATGAAGGGTACGTGGTAGGTAAGAGTAATAGAAAGTCAATCTGTGGGGAGAAGGAATTCACAGTAGTCCTGGAGCCACACAGGAAAATTAATACAAAACAACATGGGGAGAGAGAAAGAGAGCATGGGAAAGAAGACACTGCATGGTATGAACCCTGTATCTGCTCTTAATTTCTAATGTCGGTCAGCCCTCTACACCTACGTTAATGTTACAACATCCGTGGCTGTATTCCTTCCCTCCTGTTCCTCTCCGCTGCCGAGGGACCACACACGGTCTTGTTCTCCGGTGGCTGGTGTCCTCTCCTGCTCTTTGGCTGCCATCTGTCTCTCTCTTCTATATTTAAAGCCTTACATAATAAAACCATACAAGAGGAGTTAAATGCCTGGCTCAGCTCACCCTCATAAAAGTTATTTCTGTGATGGGGCTTTCTCCCTTCCTCCCCAAATCCTGGCAAATTCAAAATGACTTGACATTTTCCATGGATTCCGCATGAGCAAATGGTAGTTTCTCAACAGGGAACCAGAGGAGTGAAATAGGGATTTTTAGATAAAGTCACTAGTTGCGATGTAGCATCTGTGAGACAGGGTGGAAAACAAGCTGCAGTCAGCAGCATTACCCCACTAGCCAGCAGAGCAAGCGCAGCCAGGCCGCAGGCCACTGCTCAGAGCCAGCCTGATGATGACCAAGGAGCGGGAAACCAAGCAGGATCAGTAACACGTCATGCCTCAGAGGGCCAGGGGGCTGGGCAGGGCTCACAGCTTCTCTAAGCACAGGGAACACTGAACAGTCATTGTTTACTCTGTCATTTTAGTCACTATTTTTCCTCCTGTCAAGTTTAACTTGAGGCACTTTTGTCCTGATAGCATGGCAGCACTGGCAACAGCTATATGTTTGTGGGGATCAGACAGCAGCAGTGCAAGCATCCCTCCTCTTCCTTGTCTTCATCCTTCCTGTGCAGGAGGAAGGCAGCTGCCCTCATTCACACACAAACCTACCACATCTGCTGACAGAGCCACCAGCAGCTTATACCACTTGAGAGATGGTGAATTCTCCTCTATGAAACAAACCAAAGCCATTAACACATTTCACCCAGGTACACGAAGACATCACATACAAATGACTTCTATCTACAGCAAATTAGTGTCCTGTCAGGTGACCTAAAGGTTAAAAGTCTCTATGCCATTACCTCTCCTGAAGTCAAAGCATCTCACTTGTTAGGAGTTAGACTTGAAACGATTTTCTATTCAACAGAAATAGCTCAACACTACTTAAGTGGAATTTGCCAACTCTTCTAGTTTATCTGTTTCTAAAAACAGGACATTTATATATAGTTGGGAAAAGGAAAGTCAGGATACACTAGCCAAGACTCAAAAATATTACCCTTTGACAAGGAAATAAATACTTCATTCTGAAATTAAAACCCATACCACAGCAGTGCACCATGGTGTCCTGGGTGTGATCAAAGTGCTATGTATCTGTAGTTCCCCCTTAGCTTACAAGGAGCTGAGTTACACAGCACACCATGGAGCATCCCTTAAGAAGCTACTCAGCTCCTGAGTTAGAAAAGATCAGTTTTATTTCAGCACTTCTACAAACATCAAAAGTAACAAAGTTGAATTAAATCTAATTTTACCAGGGTAAAATTAGTATGCAAAATATACAGACTGAATCATCCAGGTATGTCTATGCATAATTTGACTTACAATTCTCAAATATTAAAAAGACACTGCTAAAGAAGCCACCCTGACAAAAGCTTTTTAAAATCCACTCTTGGTTTTAAAAAGCATACAAGCAGTGAACTTTAAAAACAGGCCAGAAACACTTCACAGCTTGAACTAAGAAACATTCCCATGGACACTTAGAGCTATAGCAAATTATTTATCCATTTCAGTCTTAAAACATGCTTATCAGTGGAGAATCTGCAAAGAGAGATATTTCCTGGCTTTTCATTTTAGTACAAACTTGCAGCTCTTGATCCTTAGTAAATGGACAAGTTTACTAAACATTTCATGAGAACACACCAAATCAGAGTGCATTCACATGGATGAATCCAAATCATTAGATACTTGGTGAAACGTGTGTTTGATTGCACACACTTGCAATGTTACACCTCTTGATTTCACACAACCTGGTAAAAATCCTGAGAAGCATTCTCTGATTCTCTTTTATTCTAATATCATAATTCAAATGTGAAATTTAGTGAAACAATCCTAACTAAGACCACTTCAGCCAGTTTTTCCAGTTCTTAGCTACAATCTCCATTAATTGCTAAATGGTATCTGTAACCCAACTACAGTAAAGCAGTGTCTGAGTCTAGCAATGATACAACACTCTGTGCAGGTACAGGAAGACTCCCACAGGAGGGCATCCACCTGGTTTTCTCAAAGTGACATTAAAAAAAAAGTATAGAAAAATTCATAGCATTTTGTCAAGCACTTCCATTCTATATAGGTCTGAGAATATACATTGTACGTAGAATTATGCCCTAGCTCCCTGAGGAACAAGGTAATAAATAAAATGAGAAAATAAAACTGGAAAGGCCTGTTACTCTCTGGCTTTCTAAAGAACATTATTGTTAGCATCCAGGACTTCCCAGTCACATTACACCACACAATAACATGCAAATGTCAAGACTACAGAGGAGCTGAGTAGCCAAAGCTAACTTGTTCTATTATTTTCTTTAATGAATAGCAGTATCAAAGCCAGAAAAATATGACAGCAGCTGACAGTGTGGGTGGTGATATAGAAAAAGATGAAAAAAGTCTTTTTTTCCCCAAACATACCACAATGCACATCCATATACTGCATTTATTTAAAGGCAAGTGATCAAAATTAGTCAACATTGTAGCTTCCTGCAACCTAACTAGGATATTTACAGAGAGTGAGTTCCCTGAAGAGACCAAAATCTGGTCCTTGTGTCCTTGCATTATTGTCAGGTTGCAGAAGTTCTGAGCACTGTTTAATCAAAGCCCATTAGGATAATACAGTGAACCGCCCAGTGCCTCTGTGGATGCCTTACCATCCTGTGATAGATACTGAATGAAGACAGAACAAGTGCAACAGCAAAACAAGGTAAGTCCTGCGATTGTGCAGGCTGTCACTGAGGCTGCCTGACCTGCACAGCGCTATACAACATGAATTTACTGCCTGACATTGCATATCAGTGTGATAACAGCAGTAAAGCATCCTCATAACACAACTGTGCAGTGGTGCAGAAGCCGATCCCCATCAGAACATTTACTCCGTGACACTGCCTGCACACTGCCCCCAAAGTATTCCTGCCTATTTCTCCGTGCACCCTATGGATTTTGGGGAGGAAAAAGTAAGAGAAATAGGCTTAAGTGTTCAATGTTCGCATGAACTGGTCCGCAGCAGAAACATCCTTCCAGTTCTACTTCCTTCCACAGAGATTTCATCTCTTGATCTGTCCCTAGCCTCTTTGTGCCTCCACCTATGATAGCTACTTCAGTAACCCAGGAGTTAGGCAAGCGATGTCTGGAAAGATGGGCCCGGGGGAACCTAATGAAGTTCAACACTACCAAGTGTCAGGGGTTGCACTTGGGTCGGAAGAATCCCAGCCATAGATACAGACTGGGAGAAGAGCTCCTGGAGAGCAGCCCTGCTGAGAAGGACTTGGGGATTGTGGTGGATGAGAAACTTCACGAGCCAGCAGTGGCTCTTGCAGCTCGCAAGGCCAATGGGATCCTGGGCTCCATCAGCAGAGGGGTGGCAGCAGGGACAGGGAGGGGATTGTCCCTCTCTACTCTGCCCTCGTGAGGCCCCATCTGGAGTCCTGTGTCCAGATCTGGGGCCCCAATACAAGAAAGATGTGGAACTGTTGGAGAGGGTTCAGAGGAGCCACAAGGATGATTAGAGGGCTGGAGCACCTGTCCTACAAAGACAGGCTGAGGGAACTGGNGTGTTCAAGGCCAGGTTGGATGGGGCCCTGGGCAACCTTGTGTAGCTCCAGGCCTGAGGTTGGTGGTCCTGCCTGTGGCAGGGAGGTTGGAGCTCTATGATCCTTGGGGTCCCTTCCAACCCATGCCATTCTATGATTCTATGATGGTGCAATGCCCAAAAGAAAGAGTTCTAACCTTGCCTAACACACAGGGAGGTGCTGTTGCTCATAAACAATACTCTTTCTTTTTTCCCTCTAAAAGACATTTTATGTTCATGCAGGAGAAGGAGGAAAAGCCTGCATAGCCAGTTTTGCCTTCTCATGAATATGTATTGTGACACAGTTAAAATTTACTCGTTAGGTAATCACATTCTGTTGTTGTGCCCTACAAGTCCCTGGCTTCATTCCCTGAGATACCAGCACAAAGGTATAACAAACAACAAATGTTAAACTGACAAATGGAGGTAATTCCCACAACTGTTCACGTGTGTGCAAGTAAATGCATCAACATAGACATGCACACACAACAGTGCTCCTGAACCACAGCCAACAAAGTTAGGCCTTCACAAGAATTATTCCATCTTTCAAGAAATGGCTGTATTATTTTTTAGTTGCTGACCTCTCAACTATTGGTTAAATACTTACCAAATTTGATACTCTCTTCATCAATCTAATGGGGTTTTTTTATATAATGGTGAGTAATAAATACCAACTCCTTTAGAAGAGCCTGGTGCTGAGTACACTGAAATTACAGCTGTTTCAGGATTAAGGTCTACATGTAGAAGCTAACATATAGGTAGAACAGGCATTCAAAATGTGAAAACTTTGTCCTAAAGGGTTTTGCTATATGGAGGTAACAGTCAGGTTCAGTTATCATTGCTGCTTACAGAGCAAACTTCCCATAATTAAGGAAAGTCATCACAGAAACATGAAACGGCAACAAATAGGTGCCAACAAGGCTCTTGCCTACTGGCTACCTCATGTGAGCATCTTCCACTTCTCAACAGGAAAATCCAACTTACTCCATTCCCACCCACCCATGGGTTCTACAACAAAGGCAGCCTATAGCTGCAGTACTTGTACTTCCAATAATCCCTTTCAACCGGTGTTATCTACATTGCAACTTGACCTATCAGAAAATGATCACTACAATATTTTCAGATTACTTCTCCTTAAGTTTGATTCTTAGAACTTTTACAAAGTACAGAATTTCTCTCAGAATGAAAGACTGCATTTGCAATATTATTTTTTGACAACATGAAACATTTCAATTGCATTCACACACAGACAAAAATTAAAAAAAAAAAAGAGAAAAGCTGTTATAACTATAGCAGTTCCTTACTTGGAAAAAGTAATATTAGAAAAAAACATTCTGAACACTTATCCCTCAATTCAGCTTAGCAGCTACATTTTCACCATGTAATCTACCCATATCATATGCATCACCATCAAATGGACAGCCGGTGGCCCACAAAACTATAAATAAGAATAACTCTTTCAGAACACTTATTTAGAAACTATGAAATAACATCATATTTCCTATGCTAAAGATTCCTTTTTGAAAGCTGTACTAGCTTAAATAGTCAAGGACAAAGCAAGACTCTGATAGAACTCTGCAGCTGGATCTAATATCTTGAACATTCCATTCTATTTTGAACTTTGCTTTTCTTCTTCAAATTAAGTCCTCTGTTTATAAACAAGATCTAAATCCCTCCTGGGGTTAATCAAATAAGCACAAAATACAAACCCAAAAAAAGAGAAAGCACCTTCAAAGCTGCTATTTGCTCAAAACCTGGAGCAGTTGCCATGGAAATCATATTCTTTTGATCCATAAATATCGTCAAAATAGCATGAGTATTTGAACCAGGTCCAGCTAGTTTGAAATCAGAAAATGAGAGGGAAATGAAAATGACAGAAGTAAAAAAAAGGTGATAAAAATTTCAAAACAAAGTTACATTTGCCTATTTTCTTCAAACTTTCTTTTTAAGCTTGTGTTTAGTAAAAACTTCATTTTAATCATTACTTAATGTGACACAAACTGAGGAGTTAACCAATAGCAAAGAACAATACCAGTGATCAATGACTGTACCTCTGTGTATGGACTCCCTATTTCACAAAGAAGCCGAGATGCAGTAACTAGAACTTTGCTTTTGGAGCAAAGATCTTCCAGAAGACTTCTTAGAAAAAGTGGTTAGATTTCTGCTTATGTTAAAATGGTACTGGAGATCAGTGAGAAAAAAAGAAGGAAAGATAGTGTCCATATAAACTATTATTTCAGAGTTACTCAAATAAACATCTGAGTACAAATTTAGTGTGATCAGGGATGAGAATTATTGCCTTATTGCCTATGTCCATCAGAGGATGAGATCCAGCAACTCCTGGTTGTAGGGTGACCAAAGATACAGCAGATTTAAACCAAGCAGATTTTTTTTTCCATTGGGTAGAGATGTCAATTTTTCTAAAATTCTGAAAATGACTCTTCCCAGGGCCAAAAAGTCAGAGACTTGAGCTGCAATCCTGTTGACCAACATATGTTAGAGCATACAAATGGGAACACACCCTGTGTACAAGTGCTTGCAGGACCTGGGGGCCCTGGTCGATTACAGGTTGGCCATGAGCCAGCAGTGTGCCCTGGGAGCTAAGAGAGACAATGGGATCCTGGGGGGCATCAGGAGGAGTGTGGCCAGCAGGTCAAAGGAGGTGATCCTCCCCCTCTACTCTGCCCTGGTCAGGCCCCACCTGGAGTGTTGTGTCCAGTTCTGGGCTCCCTGGGATAAAAAAGACAGGGATCTCCTGGAGAGAGAGTCCAGAGAAGGGCGACAAAGATGATGAAGAGCCTGGAGCATCTCCCCNTGGAGCACAGGAAGTTCCACACCAACCTGGGGAAGAACTTTTCCCCAGTGAGGGTGAGGGAGCCCTGGGACAGGCTGCCCAGGGGGTGTGGAGTCTCCTTCTCTGGAGAGATTCCAGTCCCGTCTGGACGCCGCCCTGTGCAATATGAGCTGGGGAGCTGCTTTGGCAGGGGGGTTGGGCCCGATGATCTCTTGAGGTCCCTTCCAACCCCTACGATTCTGTGATCAGGATCCTTATTTTCCATTTTTATGCCTATCCTGGGTTACTTGCACCTTCAGAACCTATGGACTAGTATTCCAGGGCATGAATTCTGTCTTATTTGATCGGAGGGCACTATGTGCAAATAGGCTGGAAATAAACCCAGTTTGGTGCATTAGTGACAGCTCTCTGTCGGCTTTTTGAATTTTGACACTTCTTTTCAAGACCAAATAAAATGGTTTCAAAGGTAGGTGCCTCTTGGAGTTCCTCAAGACATGTGTTATCTTACTACTACCTATTCCTTGTTACACAGAGTTTTTTAATAAAAAGTTCCTGAACAAACACTGTATCTTTAGTTCAGCAAAGAAAAAACAAATTATTCCTGGTCCGTTTATGCTGTGCAACTATTATGTAGAAGAGTCAGACTACAGCTTTCTTTCTAGAGTGGTAGGCCCAAAAGTGGATCTTTAAGCAAACTGATTTGTTGTTCTAAGGAACATTATAGGTGGGTGTAAATTAGTCAGAAAATGGTTGCAGATGGTAAGGAAGCTCAGCTTTTAAGAACTCATAAACTATAACCAAAAATGATGCACAAGAGTATACACAGAATACAACTAGAGAAAGGAAAATATAAATTAAATGTGGTCTTGCTCTTTGTTTGCAGCTTTCTCAAACACAGCTCCAGCTTTCCCAGCGCTCACCATTGTAATACATGGCTGGAGGAGGCTTGGAGCAAAGCACCTAAGAGACACTGTTGAGCTGCCCTCCACAAACTCTCCCTGTTCCAAAGCCAGCACAATCCTCTGGGCACTGAACACCACCTCCTCTAATGGCCACACTGGGGACAGGAGGAAGAGTTCTCACCATTTCCAATATGAGCTGCCATGTTGGAAGGTTTTGGTCCATGAGAAACACTAATGTGAGCAAACTAGCCTATTTTTTTATTTTGTAGAGAAACCAAGAACTCCATTCATTCATTCTAACAGCCTATTGCACTTTCTCCAGGCCAATAAAGAGGTGCCTGAACTTCCTTTTTGAATGCTATCCTATACACTTGTTTACCACCTTCCTCTCTACCCCTTTCAGGCATGGGTCACCTCTACATCCTATCTGCTTTACATAAAATCCTGATGTAATTTCTTCCTAGTAGTGATGAAATTCACCCTTCCTATTCTAACAAAACCCACTCTCATCTGCTTTTACTTACTCAGTGTTTGATTTCAGATCCTAGATGATAAACTCTCCAGGGAAAGCTGCTGCTTCTGTCTGCTTTGCAAAGTGGCAAGCATCCCTTTACACAATACATAGGTAAAAACATGCAAACAGCATGTACTCTGAAAGTACACAGGCAAAGCTGTTGGGCAGTTCCTATTTCACCACATGAAGCCTGGGAACAAATTTTTGCCATCAAGGTAAAGAGGAATAGATTTGAGCCCCCAAGAAGCAGAGCCAGTGATGATGAGTACAGTAGATTCCCTGGCTCAGGGATCAATACAGAATAATCAAGGTTGGCAGGGACCTCACCCAGCTTTCTGCTTAAAACATGGCAAAGGTCATCCTGTCTATCCCAATGACTGAAACATGCCTAGACAACAGGAGAACCCCAAGTGTCCTGTCACCTGTAGAAGCAGGTATGTACACACTTCTGCACAGTTCTGACATTTTCATAGAGGCATAGAATTGCTTAGATTGGAAAAGACCTGTGAGACTCAGATCCAAACCATTAAAAGTCCCACTGCACTCTTTTATTTCTTAATGTATTTATGAAGGTGGAGAGTGTTGCCTTCGGCACCACTTGTTGCCTTCAAATGGCATGGCGACCTGGTTCAGGAACAGCGCGACGGCCACATCCAGGCCACTCGGGCCATCAGCTCACAGACACCAATATGGTGGACAGCAAATGGCGTTTATTGGCAGGTAACACGGGCTTATATAGCTTGGGTTTACCCATGACTTCCCTCTGCTTCTGTCACAAACCAAACGTTATTGGCTGTCAGGAGAGGGGCCCTACCGTTCCGTTCCGTACAGCGCGGCATCTTCCGGCCGCCAAGCCCTAACTACCATAGCGTGACACCTACCGACCGCCAAGCTGACTGCAACAGGAGAGGATTTGGAAATATACCATGTCAGATTATTCTTTAATTTCTATTCCCTGCAAGCCTAACTACTTCAGTGTTACTGCAATACTGGTAATGATGGACATAACTCAGCCCCGTTGCGATTGCACCTGGAGTACAGTGCCTTCTGGGTGGCCTAGTTTATAGATGATGCTCAGAAGCTTAGAAAGGTACTTTGGAGAACTACCACTGTAGTGGCAGTACATGACCTAGAAGGAAAAGTTGAGGGAGCTGAGCTTATTTAGTCTGACTGAGAAGAGGCTAAAGGACAATCCAAAAGTGCCTCCAAGTTTTGATGGATAGGATCACAGACAGAGCCTTCTTCCAGACAAGGTGACAAGGTCCAGAAATTTCTCACAGCCAACATTTCTATGATGTTACAAGCCTAAAGAAACAAACTGGCCTGATTAACTCCTGCGGCACTCTGCTCATTACTGGCCACCAAACATTGGAGCCTGTCAGTGCAGGCAGTTTTCAACCAACTAGTTATGTAGCCAATGCATCCTATGCTTATACATGAGAACATTGGAAAAGGTGTCAAAGTCATACCAAGGTCAAGCCATGTTACAGCTTCACTGATCTCCCCTCCTCCACACTGCCAGGCACTTTTAAATAATAAAAACCCCAGTTGCTGTTGGCAAAACACAGCTTTCTTTTGGTAAACCATGGAATGGTCTGGGTTGGAAGGGACCCCAAGGATCATAGAGCTCCAACCTCCCTGCCACAGGCAGGGCCACCAACCTCAGGCCTGGAGCTACACAAGGTTGCTCAGGGCCCCATCCAACCTGGCCTTGAACACTCCCAAGGACAGGGCACCCACCCCCTCTCTGGGCAGCCTGTTCCAGACCCTCACCACCCTCTCTGTAAAAAAACTTCCCCGTAATATCTAATCTAAACCTTCCTTCCTTTAGTTTTAATCTATTCCCCCTTGTCCTGCCATTGTCCGTCCTTTTAAAAAGTTGATTCCCCTCCTGTTCCTCTGGCTCCCTTCAGGTACTGGCAGGCTGCAATGAGGTCCCCCCGCAGCCTTCTCTTCTCCAGGCTGAACCAGCCCAGCTCCCATAGCCTCTCTTTGTAGGGGAAATCAATGGCTACTTCTGACTGCAGGCTTATTCTTTAAGTGCGTGCAGCTGGCATTCTAAAGATGCTTCCCATAACCTTTCCAGGGACTGAAGTAAGTTTGACTAAGTCATAGGTCCCCAGATCCTCCTTTTAAATGTTTAAGATGGTTATAGCATCAGTGTTTGTCCAGTTGTCTGTAGTGTTTCAGCCTTCCAATCACATGGGCAATGTCCTTCACCACCACTGGGTGAATCCCGTCTGATCCATTGATTTCAACAAAGAAGAGCAGGAAGGCATATCACCTTCAAAAGTAAACCTGTCTTATTATACCCTGTTTTGTAACAGGCAAGGAGAAATAAGCTAATCTCTATAAAATACCATGGATGCAAAGCTGATTTAAGCCAACCTTCATACCAGTAGTTTACTCCTCTAACGCATAAAATGCACATAAGGAGAGTCTGAAGATAGGAAATTCTTCCCATTACTTACAAGTCCCAACAGATGATTTAGTACAATGCCTCTGCTACCACAAACTTGCCAATATAATTACAAGAGACAAATAATGTAAACAGACATGATTCATTTAAAAGCTGTGAGCTTTTACAGACCATATTTTGAAAAAAATAGAAAAATTCCTTGTACTTGATCAACTTTGCTTTATTAAGCCTCATTATAGTTACTCTGCATTATGCAAATCCTAGAAAACCCTTAAATAGGTCACTTGCATAATTTCCAAGTTTTCCTATGACATAGGAAAAATATCAAGCCACAAGAACTGCTGTCTTTTTATTTTTTTTGAAATGTGTGTGGAGTGGTGAGACCATTTGTTCACTGTTTCTGGGGGTTCCAGGAGGGCTTTTGTTAAAATAGGTGATTTAAACTTGTTTAATACTTTTTTTTTTGTCTGAGCCTTGTTAAATGATTTCCAATATTGGCAATAAACATTTGCAGCAGACACTATTAATGGTTCAATGGACTTCACAGTGGGATACATTGAATATGGGGAATATCACCAAAAGGAATTTAAAAAAATTCTCATTAAGTTAACAATCTGCTAAGCCAAAACAGAAGCACTTCTTTCTGTTGACTTTTCTTTTTAAGAGCTAAGCAACTGCATCACAAACATTATCTTTAAACAACAAAAATATCTAATAACAAGCAAATTTAGGTATTTGGATGCAGGTCTCTGCACATCACATCTGTTACTCCTCAGTATGGATGCAGGCTTCACATTTGGGTTGATATTTCTTGCTGTACGTGACGAAAAACAGTGAGTCACAGATGGAGCTTCCCTGCCTGAACTCTATTCCCCTTTGATTTCTGGTCAGCATTTCCAGCATACAGGGGAATGGATGAACTTTGTGGGCTCTGAAGTTCTGCATACCATGCACCATCGTGTGTGAGTGAAGGAGACCAAGGGGAATATGCTAGGGACTACAGCAGCCCATGAAACTAACACCTTCATAGGAACTATTTTTCTCTTGCACTATATTCTTACTTCATCTTTCACCTGAGCATTACAAGGGCAACGTGAAAAGGTTGGTCCTATATTAAAAGTATCTTCCTAACAAAGTGTGTGTGTGTCCCCCACCACCACCCTTGTTTGCATGGATAGGTTTTTTCATTATTGTTCATTGGCTGGATGGATTTTGTTTTCACAGTTGAAATCAATACACTGCTGTTCCGACTTCCTTCCCTCACCAGTGATTTCCCTAAGTGTAATGGGTACTTAAGATTGGAACTAAAAAAGCTTTTCAATCCATAGACAGCTTCAAAACAAAGTGTAAGGGTTTGTTCCCTAAAGCAAAACAGAGTGATACCAAAAGCAAGAGGAAACTGTCAAGACCAACTTGATAAAAATTTATGAACAGTAGATTTCTCATTCTGCTTATTTTGCATCTCTCAGGTACCAGGTTAGTTCCTGGAACAAAGAATGTTTGGGTTTGATTGAGTGTTTGGGAGATTGGGGGTAGGGGTGGTGTTACCAGAGGAAAACTCCAACAATAGAAAGCTATCCAGAAAAGTACAGTAATGCTTTGTTCCCATCACCCATAACATTTATTTCATGGAGAGGATTAGAAACAATTGAGAACAAGTACATGAAGCAGAAGGCTGCTCCACATTTTTGGTTTATGCCATGGATTACACTGGTTCCAAAGGTTTCATGCACATTTCTGCTTCTCTTGGACTGGAAAGAAAAAATACACACTAAAGCTGATCTTTCAGATTGCAGGTTCACACCAGAAACTAATTTCATCTCCACCTGGACATAAAAAACATTATCCTCCCATATAACAAAGTCAAAGTTCACTCAAGATTCATCAATGCATTTTAAACACTAGTAATCTGCAAGCAGATATTCATGGCTCAAAAGTGACAAGCAGAATGAATGCATAAGATCAATTAAAACAATAAGAAAATCTGAAAAGATATATTCCACTTTCACAGATTTGTTAATAGGAAGAGAGGAGACATTCATTATGGAAGTTACCCACTATAAATTACTTGCTCAACTGTTTAACTTCTCAGAAGCACAACAGCTTGCATTCAAGCCTTCAGCCTGTTACAATTTATTAGTAGAAATGGTCACACATTTATCTTCAATGTATCATCATCTATTTCTTTGCTTAAGATACATGAACTTCTGGCTTTTCACAACACTATTTGATAGCCAAAGGTAGAGAAGAGCTACAATTCATACACCACGCACAAAACCTCATTGCAGCCTTCCAGTAGCTGAAGGGAGCTTATAAGCAGGAGGGCATTTAACTTTTTAAAAGGATCAACAATGGCAGGACAAGGGGAAATGGATTAAAACTAAAGGAAGGAAGGTTTAGATTAGATCTTAGAGGGAAGTTGTTTACAGAAAGAGTGGTGAGGGGCTGGAACAGGCTGCCCAGAGAAGTAGTGGATGCCCCGTCCCTGGAAGTGTTCAAGGCCAGGTTGGATGGGGCCCTGGGCAACCTTGTGTAGCTCCAGGCCTGGAGGTTGGTGGCCCTGCCTATGGCAGGGGGGTTGGAGCTCTGTGATCCTTGGGGTCCCTTCCAACCCATGCCATTCTATGATTCTATGAAAACCCACACCAGCTACATGAAGGCTGTTTGATATCCATTCAGAAAGCCACAGAGAGTGGGGAGAAATGAGACCTAAATACTTTGAACAGTTACCAGATACAATCCCACAGAAACCTAAAATAGAAAACAAACCAAAATTGTTTTGTTCTAGTGCTTATGAGGTTAAAAAATATTTTCTCTTCAAACCAGATGAAGAGATTTAATGTCATGCAAAACACATTTTCACAGAGAGAAGTCCAATGACGCTTTAAGAAACTAAACCCCGTTATTTCAATAAGCACTATAAAAGCAGCCCTTGAACTAACAGACTGATTGCAATTCTTTTTTCTAGCATTGGCAAGCATCAAAACCAGCATGCAAGCAGCTGGGAGTCCAGCACCAAGAATATACTTTGAGCCAAAATTTTTTCTCCCCTGATCAAAAAACATGCCAGTACAAAGCACACTTTTCACTGGTGTGCAGATCCTAGGTGTTGGTCAGAACCACATTTGGTGTGTTTGTTGTGTACTCATCCAGTGAAGGCTTTTTTGGTTAGTTTTGCACTAAGGCAACCACTTGCCCTTCCCATATGACAGTGGTATAGCACAGGTATACAGCAACAAGTAAGACCAACTGGGATAAATAAATCACTGCCTTTGTTGTCTTTACAACTGAACTCTGTGTTCCCTGGTACTTGTATTTTCAAGCACAGATGTCTAAACTAACCAGAAGCTTTTTAGAGTAATTCAAACACAATCTATGGCACAACTTAAAAAAATACTACTTAATAATGAAATATAATAAAAATGAAATAAATGAAAAGAATTTACAACTATTTCATTTATACATTGCAACAGGACCAAGCTTCAAACTTCTGGCCATCACTTTGGGGTGATTCTTCTAGCTGAAAAGTTTTGCCTGTCCTAAGGTACACTAGAGATTAAATATTCATTCCAAGCTGAATAATCTTCTAGCTAGAGTATTTGCATTTACTCATAACTACAGCACAAATTACTCTTCAGCTGACAGGGAATTTAATCTCTCGGTTTTGCTTGAAACCACATGTTTTAGTGTCTGAAATGAAGGAGAAAAAAAAACCCAAAACAGTTCTTTCAAGCTTTAATTTAGTATAAAAAGCTATTATCTCTTGCTTCAACATATCTAAGTTGTAGAAGACACTTCTGAACACGGTATTATTTTTTTCACATTATGGGCACAGAATTGACATAAGAGTTTTATCACAGCATCCTGAAAACATGTCAGAGAAACACAAGAAGATTGCCCTGTAATTAATCCTAACTGGGCTAAAGACAGAATTGTGTAGGTACTCAGTTTAGCTTCGATTTGTAACTTTAGTGGTCATACTGCTTTAAGCACTAAGTCTTCCAGCTTTAGGGACAGGATGGAAGTTGTGTGAGTCATTCTGTGCTCCCTGCACATCTGCGTGCCAGGAAGTACAATGAAATTGGCCCTTTAACTGTATGGCCGTTAGATTTTCAGACTCAACCCCACAACAACTTTTGTGGTAATATGACATGAAGAAAAACAGTTTTAAAAATATATACAGAAGCACAGGCTACTTCCAGTAGTGTCAGCTTTGAGGTCAACAGCAATAAAGTCCACATCTCATAAGTGGTGAAAATGCAGCGCCTTGAGCATCTGTTCCCATTTTTAAGCACTTCACACATTTCCTTTAACATCTTGAACAAACAGTTTGCATTCCTGACTCTCTCCCACAAATTTTGCAACTGATTTACATGAAAAGTCAGGGAATTGCAGCTGTGCATTCTATAGAAAGTTTCAAGGGACACTAAAACACCTTGCAGAAATCCAGAACAATTAAAAGAAAACATATTTGGGTGACCAAGTTTTTGTTACATGATGAAACTCTACCAGTCCTGAAGTGTTGCATTCCAGCAGAGGAGAGAACAAAGATGGCTGGGGTGTGGTTTTTTCCTACCGGTCTTTGAACAGTAGGAATCTTCAAATGCACTACTTTGATGCTGCTAAAAGCTTTCAAACCACCTTACTTTTGAAAGCATAAACCAACCCTCTGAAAATTGTGAGTGATAAGCCATTTGGTTTTTGACACAATCACTGCTTTGAAACTACCACAACTTTTTGCAAAGTACTCAAATACATTCTGATGTTTGGCCTGAAAAACAATTATTTCAAACTTCCCTATCAGTAAATTACAGGATGAAGCAGCAAGTAATAGCACAGAAATTAAAAATTCATAAGGCAGTTATAACAATCAGAGAGAATCCAGTGCAGTGGTCTTTAGTAATCTTATTTGGAAGTGTTGTTAGCTGAATCAAAACAAACTAATCACAGCCATTCACAAAGCACTGATAGATATTTAAGCCAACTTTGTTTCAAGTTTCCCAATTGTTTCAATCCTTACACACACACACTCTTCTCTCTTGTATGATTAGAGTACAAACCCAGATGTGTCAGATGCGATATAAGAAAATTAGTTCAGCCCAAAACACGTAATAATTAAGTTTGTTATCTAAGGTGTTAAAGGAATTAGCTACCCTAGGCTTGATATACAGCAAATGGGGGAAGACAAGCAGCCCCCAGAGGAAGTCAGAGCACAGCTGAATGAACTGCTTCCTGTGCCTGCTGCCACTTCACTTACCATTGCCAGCTCAAGCCAACTTTCAGTTGGAAGCAGCTCCAAGGAAACATTCCCTAGATCACCACTGAAAGTGAGGACTGAGTAGCTAGTTCTTGGCACGTACGGGTCTATGCCTGGACACCAAATATATAGTAATTTGGCTTTATTCTACAGATCCCTTTTTTATATATGGCATGTAGGTTTAGCTTCCACAAATAATAAAAAGCTTATCCATATTTGTAGCCTCAAAAATGGAAGCAGTAAGAACTGAATTAGAACAGAAGGCAGAGGGGAGAGCAGAGCAGTTAGAGGAACATCATCTGGTTTCTCCCTGCCCAGCTCTCCAGCCTGTCCAGGTCTCTCTGGATGGCAGCGCAGTGTCCTGTGTGTCAGCCATTCCTCCCAGCTCTGGATCATCGGCACTTGCTGAGGGTGGATGCTGTTCCCTCATCAAGGTCAATGAAGATACTGAACAGGACTGGACCCAACACCGAGCCCTGGGGAACACCACTAGTCACAGGCCTCCAGTCAGACTCTGCTCCACTGATCACAACCCTCTGAGCTCAGTCCAACAGCCGGTTCTCAACCCACCTCACTGTCCACTCATCTATCCCGTGCTCTCTCAGCTTTGCTGTCAGGATGTCATGGGAGACAGTGTCGAAAGCCTTGCTGAAATCTTACTAAAGCACAGACCTATAATATACAGTGCTCTACAGTAAGTTTACATGTTCATTTTTGCTAATTTTATATTTGTTCCAAATAGTGAGCTGCAGGAAAAAAGCTTGATGTACATAGAGCACTGTCATATTGTTTCAATTCGACTTTCTGCGATCTGTCTGCAGACGCGTGTATCCATTTTCAATATTAGTGTCTTGTTCTTCCCCAAAACTTAAATACAGTCTAAACAGCATAAGCAACTACTTAAATCTTTTGGTTAGCTCATTCATATTGAAAAATATTGTTCCATTCTGTGCAATTAAATTAGGATCAGTAACCTCCTGGGATCATAATTGGGAGAGGGCAGAAAAAATAGCTTCTGTTTGTAATGGTTTCTGCTTCCAATCATGATCTGGAAACTTATACATAGCAGACTGTTGAGGATAATTTGCATTCAAATGTTTTTAATCAACTGAAGGCCAAATCTTTACCAAATACTGATTCCAATAAGATAAAAATTGCATCTGAGGTAAGAAAAAGATGACATTTTTAACAGAAAAATATGACTCCAGAATTCACAAAGAGAGTTGGGGGGGTGGGGGGGATGCAGGGGATAAGGATTTTATTTTAGGGTAGAAGGAAGAATAAAATATAAACTTGGAGAGGTCTTCCCCAAAGCAGAATCTAAGGAAGCAACCTATAGCCACGTGGCTGAGTTGAGCCGGGCCACTGCAGCCCTATCCTGGGGATTCTGTCTCCCAGAGCCCCAGGAAGGCTAGAAGGATGCAGGAGATCCCCAACAGCCACAGACCTGTTTCTCAACAGGAGAAGATTAACGGTGTATATGGAGAACGAAGACGCTGCACTACATCGCAACACGGAAAAGTGGACTCAAGTGACAGACCAGTAATTCACTGTCAACAGGCAAGACATTACTCTGAGCCTTGGCAGCAAGCTTTTTCTGCTCCTGGAGCAGCAGTGCAGCTACAGTTACACAAAGACAGGGAATGCTAATAAGGTAAAGAAGAGAGCAAAAGCATAGCTAACAACACTTGAAAGAAATATTAGAATGTTGCTGACAAGCAATGCTTTCTCTTCAAAGGGCCAAATCTTTCTAGGCTCTCTCTTAATCCCCTGGAACTTCCCTAATGCACATTTGAGCCTTTAAATTGTTTTCAACAATTACTCAATAAGAATAATTAAAGCCACTTGTAATTGCAAATACGTTTACAAAATCCAAGTTATTCAGTTGCATTTAATATGTGTCTACTAAAATATAACAAATTAGTACCAGGCTTCCATAAGATCAAAAGTTGCCATTACTAATGATGGGAGCCTGGCAGTGTTGTGAGAATACAAGTGCAGAACTTCAAACGTACATCTGTCAACAGCTACCATTTATAATTATTTTATTGCAATCAATTAAGTGCTTCAAACTCCACAGAATGAGAAGGGACACTAAACACTCTGCTGGGAAACAGGACATTCCGAGGTAGCATCTTTTTGCTTTCATGTTTTCCTTAAATATAAATAGCAAGAATAAACACTTAAAAGCACAAACTGAAAACGTTCAGAAGAGCCAAAAATTATGAACCCTCCTCAGCTATCATACAATCCTTAACATAGATTTTTGATCAACTTAAAATATTCTCATTTTATGAAATAACACCTTTTTAATTTTAAAACTAGTACAAAAGTCTATATGCAGAAATCCCAACATATAATAAGTCACAGCATTTAACCAGTTGTTAAAAAATTTACAAAAACTAATGCTTATGCTTACTAAACCAGCTCTCCGGGATTCCTGCACTAGGTCCTTCAGAACAACTTCACCAACCATGTACAGAGAGATGGGCAAGTACCAACTTAAGGCTGAGCAAGAGGCATGCAGAAAGTCACAAATTCTTTCACATGACAATGATTTTTACTCTTCCAACACATTGCAGCTAAGCATGCTCATCTTGATAACGATAAATTAATAAACATTCCGTATTTGCTGTTGTCTTTGTGATACTGTTCTCTGAAACCTTCTTCATGTTTTACACATACACCTGCAGCAAAGCTGAGACCCTGAAAAAACACACCGCTGTCATCAGACAGCTAGATGTCTGATTGCACTCCCAAACATGCCACCCAATGTCACTGCTCAAGTCCCAAAACATGTGTCAAGAAGCCATCTGCACGCAGGCTACTTCGAAAAGCAGCGTTCTAACACACACCCCCTGTATCAGCATAGACTCAAATTCACCAACTCGGATGGCCGGATGAGGAAGCACAAGCTATGAGCTAGCTGTCTGTAAAAGACACAAAATTCAATAGTGTGATATGGATGCATCAAGCCTGACTTACAGACAAGTTAGAGCAAATAATGTGGATGGAAAGGTCATTGATCATTTGGATCAGCACCCCTCGACAGGACCTAGGCAAGAAGATTCAAATCAAAAAAAAAGTGCATTACAGGTGAGATGCACTGGGCCTATTTAAATACTTGTACTTTGAAATTATAGTTCCCTTTCTTGCCCATGTAAAGAACTACTTATTGCAACTTTAGATTTATTAGCAGGCAGTGTGCAGTAGGCAGTACCTAAGCACATCATTGGTGACTGAGGCTATGGTGACAGCTTCTCACTCAGATTTGCCTGCCAGCCTTACTGCGAGCCATCTGGTTTGGGCATCTACACCACACCTCTGATGCAATGCTTTCTTTAGCCTGACTGCACAAGACGACAGCAATTGATTATTAGAAAGTTATGTACTCTGGATGAATAATATATTGGAGAATACAGTCAAGCAATTGCTGAAAGCTGGAGAAGCAATAGAAGTTATTAAATTTGCAAGAGAATGTCCACGTATTTAATTAGCATTTGACAGAAGTGTTTAAACAAGTAAGTTACAACCTCCAGAATATCAATTCACTTTTTTAGTAATAAATTGTTATCTTATTAGCTTGCTTTAGTAGTTTTGTTAAATGCCACTTACGAGATTGCCATCTTTACAGCCAGGATAAGAGTGGCAGTTAATTTGGAGAAAGAGCCGCCTACTTGCACACCCACATGTAAGAGCCAGTCATGTCTTTAACTGCAGCGTACCTGCTGCTGCCACTGCACTCACAGCACAGCTCTGTTCAGCCCGAAGCCTCCATTCACAAATCTCTCCTTGGCACACAGGCTGAGGTAGAAGCTTCTACTTAGAAGAAAAAAAAAAAAAGCAGTTTTCAGCTACTCAGTTAATACTTGCTGCTTCTTTGATTACTAATGTCTCTTGAATTCTCAGGGTAGAAAGTGACAGGACAAGGTGGGGCCAAGAACTTGAATTAGGTCCTCTGCCTATAATTTCTTAGAGTCATTAACAGCGTGCTTGGTTAACTGACAGTTGTGAAACTGAGCAGCCTAAATTTGAGTAACTTCTCATTATTCTATTAAACACACTTATAGCCTGAGCTCTCTTATCAGACTAGCATGTACAAACATAAAGGATGGAAAGGTGAGGTAAAAGCTCAAAAAGAAAACTGAGAGCTTGAGCCTAAATTCCTTCTTCCTAAGTAATAACTTCCCTCCTAGAGCTTACAGGAATCACTTTCTTTGTGAACTTCACAGTATTCCTTAATCCTTTCTAGTTTATAAATTAATCCAGTGGCACATGTACAGTAACTTGAACTCTCACTGCATTTGCACACATGGATGACAAGTACAGTTCCATCTTCAGGTACATTTTTCGTGAAATAAACTTGGAGAAAATAAGAACATGCATGAATGGGTGAAACCATCCTCAGTGAACATCAACCGACATTAATTTGGTGATATTGAAATTCTTTTGTTCCTTTAAAGTGTAGCAAAAGGGGTGAAAATTAAACAGGCTGTCACCTGATGTCATCTCTGCAGATATGACCTATACTTTCCCACACCCTGAAAACAGACATTTTCATGGCACCACTTAAGAACAAGTAGAACTTAGGAGGAGTTTTTAGCTACATCACTAATTCCAGCACAAAAAATTAGACCTTAAAACTTAAGAACCACCTAGAGTAATAAGCAGTTCTTAAACTGTGCTTGCTTTTCCTGATACCAGTGCTGTGTCTTTCTGCTGTATCTCCATTCAAGCACAGGGTTGTGGAGTAGGAAGTTAGTCTTGCCTGAGGTGACAAGGACTGAGAAATATCAAGAACATCCTTGTGTCACTAACCAAGTCCCAAGTTCAGTTCTCTCTTCACTGCAATTAGATCGACTGTCTTGCACAATGTGAGAGAGGAGGTGGTGTCATTTACACATTTGCAGAATGCTGCTTTAGAAATGGAAAGAGCTGGAAATTCTTACACTGAAAAACCGCCCCAGACGTGAGCACTGAATACAGAACATCATCACTATATTGTTTCATTTGCTTCCAACTGAGCAATTTAGTTTAGACTGCAAACATGGTTAGCAGGCATACTAATCACAGAGAGATGGAATGCAACAACTCCACCTCGCTGAAAACCCTGAACCAAGAGAAAAGTGCCTTAAGGATGGCAGTGCAGTGAATTTCTTTACAGGGCCCAGCAACCAAAGAGGAATAGACTAACCTTATGCCTTGACAAAGAAAATAAAACCATATAAAAGATCAACATAGGGAGTGATTAAGATCCACCTGCTAATTACAGTGCTGTATTTATCTGCTTTATGTAGGTTGCCCTTTAAATTTGCCTATTTTTTCTTGCAGTATGGAAAAGAGAAAGATGGAAGAGTACAAATTCCTGCTGGCAAACCACATGCTTCAGCCTCCACACCTTTTCCTTGTTCGCTTTTGTCCTTTGTCCCTTAGATAGTCTATCCCTTTCACTTTCCCATATAGGTTTAAATGCTCCAGTCTAGTCTCTATCTCTTCTGTATCTTTCTCTCTTATACGTCCTGTAAGGACTACGAATCACTAGGTCTGTCAGCTGAGCTTAGCAACTTCTCCATAGCCTTTGCATTCCTTTGCCTTCGGACCCACCTAGTCAGACTACCCTCCTCAAGAGCATTCAGGTTTCCTCTAGCTTCAAAAGCTTCTGTAGGAAGTTGATTCATTGATCAAATATGCTGTTGGCTTGTCACAGCTCACTATCAAGCACCGATGCTCTAACTCATCTTAGGGTTGCTAGACAATGCTAAAGGACATCTGTCTAGCACTGACAACTATGATCCAGAACCCACAGTCAGTTCATCTGTTCTCAGCACCCTACATTCCATCCTATGTCTCCCTTCTCCACATCTAAAGTGTGTGAGACTTCTCCAGGGGCACACTGTTCAGTTCTTTGGGAAAAACAACTCTGAGCGAGTAGCTACAGGTGAGGTTCACAAAGAATTTCTACCATTCTACTCTTTTAAAAAAAAAAAAAAAAGCAGCCTTTGATGATAACAATTTCCTGAATGTAAAGTCCTTTCCTCCCGTCCTGCATGCCCTTGGCAACTCACACAGACCATTTGTATTCAGAAAGCCAGGTTTATGAAACTCCTGGAGTAACTCACCTTGAGCTGATGGAAGTCACTGAGAAGTGTGAGGGATTGACCTCCTGCTCTTTCATCATCTTTGAGGCTCTCCCATCACGTGCTGCCCCACCACTCTCCTCAAAGCGCAGGCCCTGCCAGGTGACCTTGTTGCCAAGGTAACCTCTTCCCTGACAGTGCCATTTTCCTCAGTAAGAGCTAGTTTATTGTCTCAGATGTTTGTATTAAAATAGAAGGCCATCTTGCATTTAATGAACATCTCTTATTAGGTCTTTGTTCTTATTTCATCTCAAGACAGAAGTGAACAGACACTGAAGGAGGTAAAAGGTTACGCATCCAAAATAAAGTCAGCCATTTAGCAGGGCTGGCTGCAGTTCATTGGGAAGCATGTATTAAATTCTTCATGCATCAGAGACCTTTGTGTTGTCAGAGGACTGCTTTCCTAAGTGGAAGGGAGCCACAAAACCTTTCCCAACCTATGCTGTGCTGCAAACTGATTAAGTGGCATGGCACTAATTACAGCATACTGTGCTTTCCGTGTCTTTCAGAGAAGGGACATCTAAAGGAGTAACATTCACTAATTAACAGTTGTGTCAGGCTAACAGGTTTAAAAGAATCTGGAACAATAGAAAATAAGGATCTACAAGAGTGTTCTAAGCCCATTAGTTTTAAGGTGTCCGTAACAGCATCTTCCTTTCTTTCCTCCTATACCACCTTAATACACATCCAGCTATGTTATAGGAATTCCTCTCATATGAGTATAATCACCTCAAAAGGTCCAAGAATTAATTCGCTCCTGTTTTAGTCCACCCCTGCAGCCAATCAAGACAGGCAGCAGCCTCAGAGAAATACAACAGCCTCCTGAAAGCCTCTGTTTCATTCTGGTAAAAAGGACAAGGCAGACTTGGATGCTAGGCTTCCAAGTTTCAGATGCTGAACTCTGCTGAACACTTAGAGGAAAACAAACGCATACTGTTCTAGAACAGGATTTCACCTGGAGGAGAGAAGACCATGGGGAACAAGACAAAAGGTAACTGCTAAGACAAAGGAAGGTAAATAGTTTTCACAGACCACCATGCACAGAACAGGAGATATTCCAATGTTGCAACAGAGTTCGGTTAGATACCATGACAAAAACATTATGATCTTAGTAAACAATGAGTAACCAGATTGTCTAGTGAAATTATAGCATCCACAGCCATCAAAGTTTTTAGGGATCCATGAGATGTAACTGGCCATAGCTTGCCACAGAGGGACATCTTCAGTGATGTTTCATCTTGTATCGATTTTACCACAATAAAATGTCCAAGAGAACAAAGTATCAATGAACTCTACAGCAGTAAATAAAAATGCTTTTATTAAAATTATTACTGAAAATAATTGTTAAAGTTATTACTGTTATTAAAATAAAGCCTAACATTAAAAAGTGTCTTTTGAGCTGATTGTTGAACCATTTTTTCTTGATATTTAAAAATATATATATAGCTCGCAGTATATTGGTATTTGGTCAGCTGTCATCTGCTGAAATGAAGCCATACAGGCAGTCCTAAACCAAGCTACTTTGACCTTTTCAGAATTTTCAGGTTTTAGTTGTTGGCCATTCCTCTTATTCCCTGTCTGTAACTTTAATATTCTGTGAGCAACACAGAAATGGAATGGTTGCCTACTCCAAACACACACACTGTAAAGGTTAAAGCAGTGTAAGAGATTGCCACCGTTCTTTCGCTGTCACTTGCAACCGCTACCGGAAACCATGACTGGAAGGAGCAGCCCCGATGAGCACAAGGAGTAGGAATAAGCAGTGATAGAACTTCAATTCGTTTTCTTAATAATGAGCTTTACAAACATGAATTTAAATCTGCTCTCAGCAATCTATTAATACATGACAGAACTTCTAATTAGTCCAGTTGATGCTAATGCAGTGCTTGAATGCTTAGCATCGAAGTCTTTAACAGCACTATATGTTTAGCTAAACACCAATTGATGCAAGTTTAATATATCATATTATCATAACTTCACAAAGAGAATGTTGCTGTGCAGTCTTACAAGCAGGGACATATTTTGGTGTCATACTGAATTCAGAACCCAAGTATTCTTTCATTAGATGGCTTGCAGGGATGTTAACTTTTCTTTGTTCATGCTAGTGGGGAAAGGGAGAGGATTTCCACAGAAAGCTTAAAAACTTCAGGTTTGCAACATAGCTAAATAATACATTTGTTACTTGCATTGCTACATAACTATGACCTGCTACAAACAGAAAGACAATTTCCACTAACACTAAAAAATAGTCACTGACAAAAATGAATTGCTGTAAATTACGAAAAATATCACTCAATATTTTTTACTTTTTACAATCAACACACACAAACAGGATATCAGCTTGTATTTTCCAATCTGAATGAAGAGGAACCAGAGTTACTTTTTCAACTGAAACATACAATGATGACAGAGTGGCCTTTCTAGTATGGACTAGCTATTCTACATAGCTTTTGGAGCACTGCAAGAGTTAGTCACAAATACTAAGCTTCACCGAGTACAAGTCAGGAACAACTTCTCTCCATGTGTTGTCCCTCACCTCTTGTGCTTCATTACACTCAGAACCACACAAGAGGCAGCATTCAAGCCGTAGCAGTAACTTAGGTGGTAATTCAATAGTGTTCCCTCAGTCCAATCGTCCAAACTACAGTCTCGTTATGGGAATCTAACCAATCGCCAATAAGAATATTAACAAGTCTCTTTACTAACACAGGTAACATTCAGAGAACTTCCTAGCATCTACCTCACTCTCTGGTGCTACACACCTCTGGGGTTAAAGGTTTGACAGTCTGAGCCTTCCCTAAGCTGAGCTACTGGAGAACACCTCTTCCTGCTACATCTGGGCCATGTAGGAATTTGGTTTTACACATTTTCCTATCACACTCTGCTTCCTGGGACCCTGCTAGGTCCCACAATACAGTCTACTCCAGTAGCAAAAGTAGAGTTGTTTAGCCCTTTCTAGTCCCATGATCAAGAGACAATAGCAAACGTCCTATTTGGTGAACAAAGCTGTAACTCCTTCCCAGTCATGGATACTCACTTAGTAGATAAGTTTTTCCTCAGCAAGTCAGAGAACGATCGTTTTGATTTGTTATTTTTAATGCAGGTTTACAAACTGTAACTTTAGCAAATATTTAATTAGGCATAATGGGAAGCTCCAATAGGTTTGCCACCAAATTTTAGGCTAAAACCAAAAGAAATCCATCTACAAAATAAATATCCGAGTAGTATAATTTCACACAGGGTTGTAAATTTTTTCCTTAATTGAATGCATCCTGAGGGCAAATACACTGAACCAAAGAGAGCAACTAATGGTTCAGGTTTGCTCTGTATTATTATTAGACCTGAAGACACGTGCAGTAACTTGAAGCCTACTACATGCTGCCCCATGCAATCTTTTAAACAAGCCATTTTCATGGCTCTTCAGGCTAGGTGGAAAGCTGATGAACTGTGAAACTCCTACCAGATTTTCCTCTGTAAATCTTTCCATCCAAGAAATACACCTAAGTTAAGGCAGGCTTGGCTGTAGTTCTTGGCAAACTGAGGATAACTAGGATGAGAGATAACAGGGGTTTTCCTCGTGGGTTCCAGCTCAGTTTGGCTCCTAGATCTTTTCCACAATACAAATTGTGTCTCTTTTGCAACCTCTAGGCTCCTCTAGACTGTTTTGAGCTGTTTCACATTAAACTGTCGGACAGCTCACCCTGGAATTGAAGGCAACTGGAAACAAAACACACATGGTCAAAAGAAGGTGCTGCAGCAGCATATATGCTTTATTAGAATCAATGTTACCTACTTCCCCCAGTTGAACTCTTGACAGCAGTTTAACCATGACAGCTTGAACTACAGACTAAGCATCCAAATAATTTTTCAGTGTCTTGCACTCTGTGGAGAACCCCCAATTCTGAGGGCTAACAGATTATCAATTTAGTTAAACTACATCTAACAAATATAAATAAAGGAGCTGGAATAACTCGTTAGGTAAACACAGGAATACCCTGCATGAGTTTTTTTTAGCTTTGCAGCTTAGTTGCATGTGTTAAGAGTATTTATTACTGCTCACACCTAATAAGACTTGTGTAACTGCCCCTGAGGGACTCGGAATCATTGCTGTCATCTGGAGGTTCAGAAACCAGCAAACGTATCCAAGTAGTCATGTATTTGCAGCACATTTATCTTAGCTTTCAAACAAATGCTGTATTATACAGTCAAACTGAACAAGATACACATGCTGAGCATTAATAATCCTTACAGAAATTTACTATCAACATTCAATTTGAATGTCAAATAACATTTGATTTGAACATTTTGCAAAATAGTTACCTATTTCCAGAAATTAAATAAGAGTGGAAACCTCTGCCTATCACTTGTCGTTCAACAGCCTTAATAGCACAGAGTTATACAACGGTCAAGGTTGGAAGGGACCTCTGGGGGACACCTGTCCCAGCCACCCTGCCCAAGTAGTCACCTAGAGCAGGTTGTTCATGACTAAATCCAGACAGTTTCTGAGTATCTCCAAGGATTGAACATCTGCAGCAAACTCCTGGGCAGCCTGTTCAACTGCTCAGCCATCCTCACAGTGAAAACAGTGCTTCCTGATGTTCAGATAAAACATACCATATTTCAGTTTGTGCCTATTGCCTCTGGTCCTGTCACTGGGCACAAGCAAAGAGACCTTGGCTCCATCTTCTTTATACTTTCCCTTTAGGTATTTTTATAATTCGATAAGATTCCCACCAAGCCTCCTCTTCTCTAGGCTCAACATTCCCAGCTCTTATCAGGCCTTCCTTCTACATGAGATTAACTGGTCCCTTAAATCACATTGGTGGCCCTTCACTGGACACTCTAGTATGTCCACACCTGTAGTGCTGAGGACCCCAGACCTGGACACAATGCTCCAGATGTGGCCTCAGTACTGGTGAGTAGAGAAGAAGGATCACGTCTCCTGACATGCAAGCAATGCTTTGCATAAGTGCAGTCCGGGATACCATTCACTTTCTTTGCAGCAAGCAGACATTGCTGGTTCAACTCTGTCTACCAGGACCCCCAGCTCCTTTTCTGGCAAGATGCTTTCCTGCTGTGTGGCTGCCAGGACATACTTGTGCATGGGATTGCTTCACAGTCCTTCACAGATGCAGGACTGCGTGCTGCTTCTTCAGTGTCAGTGTCTCTCCAACCCGAATACACACGTGAGAGGTGCATCTCATTCATGTTTTTTCTGAGGTACTAATAACAAACATTGTTGTTCTTCTCATCTTTAGAGAAAGCTATAGGACTAAGGAAGGAGAACTGACACTCACTGTCCAAACTAAACATAGAAAGAAAATATAAGCAGGAATATAACAAACACTAGAAGGTATGCTACTCACTTGGGAGTAGGAACACAGCCACTCTAAAGCTTTTCAAATCAAAGGAATATAGAGCATGTACCAAAGTGCACACAGTTAATCAGAATACACTTATTTGTTTTCTGCTCATTTGTTTTCAGATAACAAGCCCAACATAAAAACTTTGGCTTCACCAGCAGATTTGTGTGATTTACTCATACATGAAGTGAACAAGAGTCACTACAGAAAGCCTCACTTTTTATCTTAGTAAATATACTAAAAAGTATCTATATACTTAATAAATATACTAAAAGGTATCTTAGTATATTTACGAAGATAATGTAGGGAGTAGGAGTACATGACATGGATGTGTTGCTGTTATCCACTAAAACAGTTAAAGGATTCATAATCTTTGAGACAATAAAAATATCACTAGGCAATTGCTTACAAGCTAGATTTGACTTCTGAAGTAGTGATTTTCAAGGAAAAAAACCAGCCTCAGTGGGTTGGCAACTTTGCCACATGCCTGCACGTGCATGGTGATGAACTCCCAATTTTTATGTTGACTGGAAGGTGCATCAGTTCCCATCAGTAGTGTCAAGCAGTCGACTCAAGAAGGCAGAAGTGAAGCAGCAGAGAGGGTTGCAACATAATAACTCTTCATGGGAACAGATATTGGACATTGTTTCAATCTATAGGTAATTGTTCTGAAACATCACTCCTCAGCTTTCCTCGCAAGACACAAAGTGCTGGCTGCCATCAAAGCAAGTTCTCATCTGCTCTCTGAAGGACAAGTTACATCTGTTTTGTCACACTCTGACACTGCATAGTACGTTCCAAAGCAATTTACTCCTAAGTTGTACTTCTAATTGGTGTTGAGCTCCTCACAAGGAATTTGAGTATTGCTGATGCTCCCATTTTACTTCTGTCTGTAGGCTGATATATAGAAACAGGTACATGGGCCGCACAGACAAGGTATGAACATGGAACAAATCTCAGTTGTCACACCTGCCTATGCACAGATAAATCAAGTTCACAGATATTTTGCACATCAATACTTCCTGAAAGCACATTCACTTGGAGTGTTTAGCACAAAAATGGTTGACCAAACATTTCTTTAATGTAAGGGATACACCACATGAGCCAGATGCCTAGACCAGCACCCTTTCTCAAAAAGCACTCCTCCCACTGCTCTGTGCAGAGCTGTTCTGTGCATACACACGTGTGAAGGACAACCATGATGCCTACCAGCCCATCTGGGCTTCCTACTCAAAGCCAGAGGAAGGGGCCTGTTCTTCCAAGTAATCAAACCCTTGTTTAAAGTATCCCTCCATACAATGCAAAACTACATTTCAAGGCTATGTTTCTCTGTGGTTTCCTGTTACAGTGGCTCACTTGAAATTCTTATGCCAATACTTAAAAATGCAGACATCTTCAAATGTTTCAATAGATAAGAATAGTTTGTGTCCTTTAAATACATTTATTATTATACACTAACAGTATCTGTTTCACAGGAGGATGTATAAAGTACTTAAACAGGCTTGGATTAAAAAAGCTAAAATGGCAGTTCTTTACTAGTATCCTTAGTATTTGTCACCCTGTCTTTCATCCTTTGTATTGTGATAATCCAAATCTTTAAATCCTTCAGGAACTCATTTGGGGTTAAGAAAGATTTAGTTCTACAGAAATGCTAACATTCTTCCCTCAAATCTATGCTTTCCTGATCACACATCAAGTAAAAATAAAATTAACACACACAATTATAAGTCTAAAAAGCTTTAATGAATTAAGAGTTCAGCATTGCCTAAATATGTTCCACAATAAAGCCTGAACAGACAAGGTAGAACTGTTATTTCTCTGATAACTATAAGCTTTAATAAAAGCTATCTGAAAGGAAGTTAGAATATATATAGTTTGTCTCACAAAAGAAAAAAACCAAACAAGTAGAAACATGGAAAAATCTACTCTTCATTAGAAACAAGAAAATAATTAAGTGAAATAATGCAGTTAAACTACTAGCTGTGGTGCCAAAGACTGGATATGTGCAAAGAGTGGATGTTGGGAGCCGTCTGGCATTGAACTCTCTGTTGAGTTTTAGCAGAATTCAGTTTAAGTCAGTTCATTTCCTCAGAATTCTAACAATTAAAGAGAAGCTTCTAAAGTTAATAAAAAATGTATTATGAATAAAAGGGAACAACATTTAAAGGGAGTTAACAAATTCTCGTTATTGCGTATTATTGAATAATAAGAGTCTCACTGCTTATACAGATAGAGAAGTGTTATGCAAAGGCACAGTAGTCTGTTCACCATGCCAGTGTGTCCCACAGCCTACAGCTGACTATTTCTGATATGCCTAAGGCAGAACTGGTGGGGGACACATCTGGTGGGGGTTGGACCAGATGATCTCTTGAGATCACTTCCAACCCCTTCAATTCTGTGATCCACAGAGCAGCAAACCCCCAAACCCAGTCTATAAGATAAACATTTTAGAAGATATTTCCAAATAGCCGGTGGCAAGTACTCCAAGGCTTCAAAATGAAATTTAGTACTAAAAGATTGGGGGTTTATCATCTTTACTAAAAAAAAACAGTCAATGACAAAATGACAACAGAGCTATCAGCATGTAGGCAATAATTCTACCACAGACTAAAATTGAAACAGGTCAAGAAAGAACAGAGAATAAGGGCAATGAATAAGCCTGATTCATATCTGGATAAAACAAAGTATTACTTAGCCCAGCTGGAAATAGACTTTGATGTAAGATTACAAAAAGTGCAAGGAGAGGTTGAAGCTTTCAGAGTTACCCTGTGGTTAGTAGTAATGGAGGGTAAAACGAGAGCCATCTGCATGGGTTTCTACTCACTCAGAATAGGCACCACTGATTCATCATCTCTTTGAAAAGTCATCTTTACCTAAACCAATACAAACATTCTTAATGATAAAAGAATTGCAGATATAATTTTTTCACCATATTTCAGTTAATTATAAAGCAACAAAACCCTCTGAAGCAAAACAAAAATCCAACTTCTCTAGATGATCAAGCAAAAGAAGAACTTGGAGCCTGCAATGATACATCACCTGGTAACTGACAGGACAGCGCCACTATTTTAAACTCCTGTGCAAAGCAACTGTATTAGCAGGGAAATGACCCTCTTCCTTCCAAGAATCACCTATGCACAGCACAACGCTATTACCCTTTTACTACAAGACACCTTCTGGCACAGCATTTGGGAAGCAAGTGCCTCACTAATGCACAAACACCTTCAGAGACTGTCTCTAGTTTTCCTGCAGGACCATTAGGTAAGTAAGAGCTGTGCACCTCTTCACAATCCTTCTGTTAGTGTTTTTCTGGAGCACAATAACTTAAGTGTCACACCCTAACCATGACTCTTCCAGATTAACTTCATGTCTCATTTTTTGCATAATGCCTTTAACTAGTAGCTTTCCAGAAGCAAACATATCTTCAGTTTGTATCACTCATGAGAGTTGAAGGTGTGCACGTGCTGGACAAACAGATTTCTGCAACGGGAACTCTTTATTGGCATAACAACAGTAATACAAGTATTTTTGCATGAGTAAGTGCAAAGTGTCAGTCAATGTTCACATGCACATCCAGCCAGCCACAGCAGATGCCAAGTAACTTGTGTTAGGATTTGTTGTTTACAAAAAGTTGACCTTGTCTGTGGGCCTATCAGAGAGACTTCACTCAAATTCTGTGACACCAAAGCTCATAGTTCCCAATACACTGATATCATTATGATATGACTCGGAGCAGAGCCAGATCAAGGCACAATGTCCAATAACAGCTAATCAGCCATCCCAGACTCCCCCCTACAAGAGGGATCTTTATACTTCAATGCCAACAGAGCAAAGTATTCTAACGCCAAACCATCACTGAGTCTGCAGATTAGCTACAGATGATCACAGGCATAGCTATTGGCCTGATTTCACAAAACTACCCAATTAGACTCCCCGTGATCCTGGAAATGAAAGCCACTTGCCCTACCAGCCTTATTTACTGCGGGCTGACTGTTTCAGGGCCCTTTTATTAATAGCAGCATGCAGCTGCTCATGACACACCAGCTCCCAGAAAACCCAGTCCTGCTTCCTTTGTCACTGTGAGTTAAGACATTAAATTCCCAGGTCGTATGAACTCAGTTGGTTTCTGCTTACAACTCTAAGTTCACAGCAAAGGCAACATTTTATTCCAAAAGCACTAATAAGGCATTTTTCCAGGGGACTGCCTATCAGATTTCAGAGTTTGCCACAGATGTATTATTTCCTGCATTACTGCTGTTACAGAATAAGCCTCTGTGGAGAATTTAAATTTAAAGACATATTTCAATAAGCAAAACACAACCGTACAAAAACTCTTATTGGCATGTATTTGAAGGAATAGATAGGGAATAGAACCCAGCTGTAGGGTAGACTCCTTTAATACCTCTGGGGAGATGACACCTAACCAAAAAGCATTAGACAACTACAGGATTAGTCTTGAACTCAGATATGAAGAGGCCAGGTAGTAAAACACTTGTTGGGACTGAACAACTAGAAGGTGCCAAAGAAGGAAAAGCCCTATTTCTGATGGGAAGCTAGTAGAAGCTACAACAGAAAACTTATACAGAAAGTGTATGAGGCTTTTCAATGGGATCATCATAGGCTCCTGGTGTATTGTATACACACAATTGATTCCTGACTGCCTTTTCTCTCTTCAGTTCCATGAGTCTACAACATATGTCTTCCACACCGTCAAACATCACGCGATACCTTTTAACTTACACCCACCATCTGATCTTTCCTACTGCCATCTCCTTTCTGCCAGCAGAATATGGTTTGATCATGTCTCTTGGAACTCATTAATGCCACTTTCTTATTTCCCAGAGTGTATTTCTACAGAATGACAGCGAGGTGCTCCTTCCCTTCGAAGGCTATGTGCGTTTGCCTACAGCCTGCTCAAAGCCGCTTTCTCCACTGCAGATCAGACACCAAATTTTAGAACTGCATGCAGAGCTTTAGCATGACAGAGCAGAGGAATAGCCTAGCCTAAGCATTAACTACGTTGATTTGATTCAGACAGAACCTTGACAGACTTTAAGCCTAGATACACTTCTGATGTGAATGACTGAAAATAGTTAAGCCAGTTTTCATCAGTACAGTTACAACAGACAGCTTGTAACTGTAACCCTTCTGTTTAAGTTTACCAGGTTAATAATATTCAGCTAATTCTTAAGTGCTTTAGAGCAAAACTGAAGATCAAACTGACAAGCCCTGCTGCAGTCAGATACAGCAACATGTAAAACATAAAAGATAGGAGATGTACTATGCTGAACTGTGCTAGGACAGCAGAAAGATTGCTAACTAACTCAAAACTTAGCAAATCCTGGAATTAGGGCTGCATGCATACCTAGGAAACATACCTGAAAACTTTAAAAGAGCTGAAACCATTCTGTTTGGCAAGCATCCTGGGCAAGGGTGTAAAGTCACAGTATTTGCAAAGGCAAGCTTAGAAGTCAATTCAATCATGGCAGTCTCAGTTTACATTCAGGTCTAGTCAGATATCTGGAGGTTAGTGAGTATAATGCTTATAATTATACAGACATACAGTATAATTAGTTACACAGACTCATGTTTGACAACTGGAGGCAAGCAAGTGGGACACCAACAGTATTCAAGGTTTTCAAAAAACGTTGAAAGAAACAGCAAGGCAAAAGCAAGCCAGTACTACCTCGAACATACATATCAAGCTAGTTTGTGATCCTATACTGTAACTTTAAGATTCTCTTGTCTACACTGTACCACAGCATATTTAGATAGCCTTCTGAGGTTTAACAAGGCCAAGTGTAGAGTGCTGCACATGGGACATAACCCTCTGCAGCACTACAGGCTGGGGGAGACTGGCTGGAGAGCTGTCAGGCAGAGAAGGGCCTGGGGGTGTTGGGTGACTGCAGGCTGAATATGAGCCAGCAGTGTGCCCAGGCGGCCAAGAAGGCCAATGGCATCCTGGCTTGTGTCAGAAACAGTGTGGCCAGTAGGTCTAGGGAGGGGATTGTGCCCTTGTACTCGGTACTGGTGAGGCCGCACCTCGAGTGCTGGGTCCATTTCTGGGCCCCTCACCATAAGAAGGACACCGAGATCCTCAAGTGAGTCCAGAGAAGGGCAGCCAGGCTGGGGAAGGGGAAGAAACCCTATTTGGAGTATACAATCACGTAATTAAAAAATATTTTTAGTTATGTAGTATAGTGTTTTAAAATGTACATATAACCAGTGTTAACTAATAAGGAATAATATCAGATATTTAACTGTCTTGAGATTTGGTCCATCTCCCATTCAAAAAATCAGCAAAAAATATTTCCCCATAGAAACAGGCCTTTAAGAACAGGCAAGGATAGTATATTTCTTCTGGCTCAACCAACAAGTCCTACATGAATATTCACAAGTCTGCCTCAGTCAAGCTTATGCTCTACAACTTTCCCTTGTCAGCCCTTGTATCACTGACCTTAAAGGTCTGATGAAAAGCTGTATTTTTGCAATGGGCATACTTGCAAAAGAATTCAGTTTGCATCGTATTCTTACTGAGGCAAAAGATGGCACCTAGTCCAGAAGCAATTACACTATCATTGACTGTTAAAATTATGCTCCTCCAAAGAGCAGAAATCCCATCTGAAATACACCTGCACACAAAAAGAGCCATTCCAACCAAGATTTCATCACGCAAACTTTCACCATCTTTCTGAAACCAAGGCCAAGAGGAATCAACATAAAAAAAGGTCTCCATCAGCTGCCTTTACAGGATTATTGCAGCTTTTAAACATGATGCTGGAGGAACACATCATACATTCAGAAAGGCAGGGGGAAAAGGGGACAGGTAGAGAAGGGCACTGATAACTAAACCAACTGTTAGGTAGATTATCTGACAGGTGTTCTGACCCCGCTGGGTGTTATTTTGTGCTGACTCAGTGAGCCTGAGGCACCTAAAGGAGTCAAGCTCCCTGCTGTTAAAATGACAGTTACTCAGTGAACGACATCTTTATGTACATGCCAGCATACTCCATGTTTGTCTGCATGATTGCACCTTAACTCTAAAAAAAAAAATTAGAAGAGATCCTTTTAGATAGAAAAGGATCATCTGTAATACTTACCCCTGGGTTCCTTTATAACTATGCAGGTCCCATCTAGAAAATAGTACTCAAACCTGACCCTTTCATTGCAGTGGTATTACGCCCAAAAGCTTTTGTGCTTATATCTGCACAGTAAGTAGTTAGGAATAAACCAAGTTACCACAAGCACTTATTGTTAATCAGGTTATTCAGTTTCACCAGCAGCCAAAAAGTCTGCTGGAATTTTTCTGGAGTACGAAAAAACCCCACAACCCACACCAGCACAATGAAAAACTATGAATATTATGCAGAAGTCTATGCAAAAGGTAGAAAGAAGCATAAATTCAATCTATATTATTATTTTTCAAGTAGATTCAGGGTTTTCACATGCTGAATCCATAGGAGCAAGTGAGACAAAAATCATACCTACAGAAATAATATCTACTTTCATTTAAATTATAGAAGTTATATAGTTTCAAGGGAACACAGTATTACCCTGCCGAGTAATAAATGGGTTCACATTTATCACTATCTCCAATCCATACTGAAATAAACCCAAACCAAGAAAACTGGGCTCCTCAGACTTATGGCGGACTTAAATTTAAGACTCTGGCTGGTTTCACAAGTAATTATTCCCCTTTAATATATTTCTTACACAATTCAAAATTATACTTTAAGATCCATGCCTCCCATACGACACTCTTGGCAGCAAGCATTCCCCTATCACTTCCACAAGAAAGAGGTGCAGAGGAATGCAATTAGAGACCTCCGATACCTCTCATAGATACCAAATCCCAGACACACAGCATCCCACAGAAAAAGGCAGCTTGCAGCTTAGCTTCAAACACCTTAGTGAAACCAAAGGCCAAAGCTGGCATCAAGTTTTAATTTTCATAGATTTCATTTTTCAGGAGAAAGAAGAGTATAATATAAACAAGGCCTCAAGTACTGGCAACAAAAGTACTGGAGAGTACTTGCTAAAGATGTGAAGTACAGACTGTAAGAAGTCTTGACAACACCACCATTTGGTGGACCACTAGCTAAAAACTGCACAAGAGATTAAAGCAGGTATTGTTGCTTAAGGTATGATTAACAACTATTTTAACAAAAAAACTAACTCATATAGTGATCATAATCAATTAGATTGTGTTAGTTTACACATTCAAATAAGCCACAGCTACTTAAAGTTATTCTGTTTACCAAAAGATTGTTGGTCTGTAAAGTCAGGCCACTCCAGAGCTATTTCATTTCTAAACAAGGCAACTGTTTTTATTCCTCTGTAAATTACTATCAAGCAGGATACCTGGAAGAGAATTTGGTTTTCATTTTCAGAGTGAGCCTCAGCAAACACATACGTAAAACCGACAGTCAGCTGATGACTGTCTCGAATCTGGTAATTACTCGATTTGAATCCAAGGCAGACTTCACAGTGAACATAAAAAGCTGTTAGAAATGCTAGCAGAGGAAAGCTTAGATAATCTATATGTGTCTCCAGCAAGCTATAGATATGTATACATACGTATATACGAAATCAGCTGTAGGAGATAAGCAGTATTGCATAGACTTTATTAAAACTGGTGAAACAAAGGATCCTGAAATATGCCACTGTTCTTAAAGATAAACCTATCTATTTTTGTATGCTTTAAATGATTTTTAATACCCAAGTCATGTAAAGTGCTATGAAGTTTGTCCATTTGGAAGTTGAGAGCTCTGAAGCACGTGGCTCGTAACAGAAAAGTACAAACAATCAATATTCTTACAATATTTCAAGAAACATTCCATGCAAGTCCCCAATGGATGGTTTACTTTCTCCCTGACACATGGTATTGCAGCATTAATCTGATTGTGCAACAACTATAACAAGCCAAGTTCTCAGCCAAAGTAAATTGGTGTAGTTCACTGAAATTAATAGATACAAGGATATTTAAATGAAGCTACTGCCTGCTCCTCATGAACTTCAGACCTGTTTTTGCAAGCAGTATTTTCACTTGGCCAGCTGAGAAGTTAACTGGGGCCCGCTGTAGATTAACACCCAACAGCAGTAATGAGCAACTAGTCATTAAAGGTTTGCAGGAACAAAATGTACCGGCAGTTCTTATCACTGGGCAGCAGCAAGGAATGCAACAGGGCAGCTAACTGTATTGAAGTAGCAGACTAGTTAACTAACCGAGAAATGCAGGTGAAATTCTCCTTTATTCACACCAGTGCAAATTAGTAGGTATTTCACTACAGCCAGCAGCGACACACTGATATATTGACAAGACTATCAGTCTTTGGCCAATACCTTTGTGCAATTACAGTCTATAGCAGGAGGCAGTGCCAATCTACCCACACGTCCTTGACAGCCCCGAAATAAAACACAGGATAATCTCTCTCAGAGTTATGTAGCTTAATTCCCCTGTTCCACTTCCTTGACATCCTAAACACGCTTAACTGTTATTACAGCCTTGAATTATCTAATATAGTTCGATTGATTGGGACAGGGCAACGTGATCTATAGTACTTCTGCACTATTGATTAGCTAACCATTAATTGAGCCTAACATAGTCTTTGACCTAAAATAAAGAATCCTCAACAATGAAAGAGATACTCATAATACAGCATAGGGGGGCTTAAAATCTCACAGAAGGGTTCTGCACTGCATGCTAAGATGGGCAAGGCCAAATTAATAAAAATGAGGGACTTCATAAACACGAAGACAGGTCTCTCAGTAGTCTCTCGGAGGCAGCAGTGTAAGAAACTACCACACAGTACCACGCAGAACTGCAACAAAGAATTACCAAATGACAGAGGATTCCGCAGCAGTGATCTTCTCACTATTTATTACCATCTCAACTGCTAATCACAGACTTTAGTGATGTGTTCATGTCACTTATTGGCAGCATACCACTACAGCATTCTTTGTAAAAACACTTCCAGAGACACAACTTGTCTCTAACATTACATTCTATGAGGATTACTGCTATGGAGTGACATTAGGTTAGTAACATCATGTTCACTGACTGCTGGCTCCCACCTAACCACAAGTGAGACCAATGTCACCTCTCAACAGACGGATTTGAAGATACACTGGAACAAGTGCAAAATTTAGTAAAACAAAATTCCGAGGACATTGAAAGTTAACCTTAAAGTTATAACATTTTATACTTCTATAAATGTAGTATGCTTCCAGCGTACAATATGGTATTTCTTTTGTGGCTGCAGATTTGAAAAGCTACAGGAATTGGAGGAGGGGGCAGGGAAAAGATCTATTCATTAGAATGTTCCTACAATATCACTAGATAGACTCCCTGAATGACACAGGTTTACTCTGCAGAAAATACAAGACCAGTTAACCTCAAAGAGCAGAAGGCTTAAGATAAATATACACACACACTTTTGGCTTGATTCCACAAAAACACTGTGTGTTACTTGCCACCAATTCTCACTCAACATCCACTGAGAGGAGAATAACCACCCCTTGTGCATTTAAAAACCAATAAAAATTGACAGTGAAAAACATTTCTCTATTCCCAAGCTAGTCCTCACCTTAAGAAGTAAATAAATACATTTTGCCAGACACCTGTATTTTGGCAATCATCTTTTTGCACACTTGGCAATCATCTTTTTGTACTTAAGTGCAGGGCGTATGTTTTCAGCCAGTAGACTGCTAGGGATCTCATCTATTGGTTTGTACCTGTGAAAAGTCTAACTCTGAGGGATGATCTGAACTGAATACTGTAAAAGAGTTTGAATACACTTTGAAAACTCATACACTCTTGGTGGCAATGACACTCCTATATTTAAATGAGCAAATAAGTAACTTCTGACTATGAGCGGATCTCACTTTCTCTTAGAGACTGTGATTTGAGCTGCTGAGCACAAATTATGAAAAGCTGACCAAAAAAAATAATAATAATAATCTTGTGTGAGACATGGGATGAGCAGAGCATTGATGAAGAGAGATAAGGTGTTACTGTTTCTAGCAAAGATTTTTCTTTGATGTTGATAACCTTCATCTAATTCTGAAGACAAACAAAAAAGTAATCTCCATACCCCTGGTGCAAGGATGGCTGGCAATACTGCTCAGTGACCAAAGAGTAATTGCTCAGAGAAACGGTGCTGCTTCCCCTGGCTATTAGAATTTTTATATTCTTGAATAATCTGTCTAAGCTTTCTTCCTGTCCTTGCCTAGTTCTGTCAGCTGTCTCCAGCCAACCATGAAGCATTTCTATCCCAGAAAGTACAGATCTGCCAGCAGGATCCATACTGTCCTAGCACATGCTTATCTCAAAGCTTCTTCAATCCCTCAGCCCTGTTCCTGCCTCTTAGATGTTCTTGCCCATTAGTTATGGGGTTTAATTTCTTAGTCAGTCCAATTCCTTGTAATTACACCAAACATAAGTACTATATATACACTAAAATTATTGTATTAAGCTATTTTTGTATCTCAAAAATAACTTCAAATACCGTATCTGAAGTCCAACAGTGACTTTGTGACAAAGTTAATCATTGAGATGTTTCAGAGATGCCTACCAAACACAGAACAGCTAAGACTCCTCATTTCCAATAAAAGCCTACATGCATTCATTGTGATTTTGTTTCATATTAACCATGATCTCCCTTTCCAGTACCACTGTCTCCCCATTTCATACAGACTTCATTGTAACACATAAGGAACACAAGAATACTTACCATCTTTCCAAAGAATTACTGCTGTATTCAGAGCAAAGACATTTAGTTTACAGGTCAAGAAAGCTACAATTCTTTAAGCACAAAGGGATGCTAAGCCATACTCTTCATGGAAAGGCGTCAGTTTTCAAATCAAGAGAACAGGTTTTTGCTAAATTCCACACTAGCACTAAGGCTTTTGTTTAAAATATTGTTTTCATAAGTTATGTTTAAATCATCCTTTGTGTCAGGTAAATAAGAGACTCATCTCCATGAAGGTCTCACCATAGAATGTCATCAATGTCTCATCTGCATATATTCTTAACAGAAACTGAAGCAGGCAGAGAATAAATCTGCAGTTATCACCAGATATCTTCAAGAAGCACTTGTGTTCTGCCAAGAAATTATCATTTTCTTATTTCTACAAGGGTCTAGGGGCACCTACTTAGTAACAGTTTTGTATCAAGTAATATATTCTCATGAGAATAGAACAGCTGTCCTTCCTCTCCAGGTATGAAGATTCATAATTAGACACATAAAGCAACCCTGTGTTGACGTCTTATACAAGCATCAAATGCTAGCACACTGTAGCAACATTTAAAGTTAACAAAAAAGGAGATTTTAGAAGAGTCTAAAATAATTAACACACCAATCCCCCCCCAAAAAACACAACACATTTTGCTGCACTCACTGCAGGTGTAGTATAATATTTCTTTATAGTGTATCTCATAAGAAGATACAGACCCGAAAAAATTTATTTGGTTCCTTAGTTCAAAGATAGACAGATTTCAAATAGAGTTTGAGGCACGAGTAACAGCTAACAATTGTAAATCAAGCAACAATTTGATGTCCTGGTTGATGACAGGGTGGCTATGAGCCAGCAGTGAGCACTAGTGCTAAGAGAGCCAATGGGATCCTGGGGTACATCAGGAGGAGTGTGGCCAGCAGGTCGAAGGAGGTGATCCTCCCCCTCTACTCTGCCTTGGTCAGGCCCCACCTGGAGTGTTGTGTCCAGTTCTGGGCTCGCTGGGATAAAAAAGACAGGGATCTTCTGAAGAGAGTTCAGAAAAGGGCTACAAAGATTATTAAGGGGCTGGAGCATCTCCCCTGTGAGGAAAGGCTGGGTGAGATGGGACTGTTCAACCTGGAGAAAAGAAGACTAAGGGGGGACCTTATTAATGTCTATAAATATCTTAAGCGTGGGATGCAGGGGGAAATGGCCAGCCCCTTTTCAGTGTCTGTGGGGACAGGACAAGGGGCAATGGCTTCAATTTGCAGCATAGGAAGTTCCACACCCACCTGGGGAAGAACTTTTCCCCAGTGAGGGTGAGGGAGCCCTGGGACAGGCTGCCCAGGGAGGTGGTGGAGTCTCCTGCTCTGGAGATATTCAAGACCCGTCTGGACGCCTATCTGAGTGATATGTCCTAGGGAGCTGCTTGGGCAGGGGGGTTGGACCCGATGATCTCTTGAGGTCCCTTCCAACCCCTACGATTCTATGATTCTGTGATTATCCTAGAGAGCTCATGCGAACAAGGAACGAACAGCAGGGCCTATCTCACAAATACTCGGATCCGAAACACCACACAGCCAGTTCTAACTTTCAAAACCTCTAAAGCAAATTCAGGAGAAAGACAGCACAAAACAGTGTATTTTAAAAAAAACCAACTTTATCCATTAAAACAAAACAAAACGTACATAAGATCATCCAAAAAATTATGCTCATACAAAAGTTGCCCTGCTCATACAAAAGTTGTGCATGCACCTATTTTGCTTGGACATTGGCACGGACTGAAGAGACGGTACCTGGAATCAGGCTGCGTGCCCTTAACCTGCTACACAGCGTCTCACAAGCATCATCAAGAAATCCACATACAAGTACAGAAAAATCAACCTGAAGGATCCCACAGAACCCTTAAACTAGCCCAAATATATTCTAAATGAAAGTTATGCTACTTGTTAGAATGAGAGCTTTCATTTTAAACACGCTGTAAAAGTCGCTGTACACTAGTCAGAAAAAAAAATCATAGCCCTGAGCCTGAATCTAATCATACTCGGCAATCATTGTAAGCTTTCTACTCATTTATTTGCTCTCCTTCAGAGATGCTCAGTTTTGACATTTGTGGAACTTTTATTTCAGTTAGGTTAAGAGTCCAAGTTCCCAGTTTATTATTAAACTCTCTAGTTATAGAATTCTCTGTGCAAAGGTAATATACTGGGTAGTCAGCTCACACCTTACTCTTCCTCTTGACAGGTGACTATCCTTGGACTTTCAAGATTCTGCTAAACATACTAGTGCCGTTGATACTGACTAACTTAACTTTGTTGTGGATATGTTTACATATTTGTGAATGTTTTGTTTTCAGAACTCAACAGAAAGCAGCAGTATTGAGTCTGAGGGTTCCTACCAGAGGAATTCTAGGGAAGCATCGCACAGAGATTCATGAAAGAATTAATTTTGATTTAGCAAAGATCAGATATGAAGCTACGAAGTCTGAGAAGAAAAACAATTCTTGTGTTAATGGCCTGGGCTGCAGGAACTTACTAGAGATGCACATTGGAAATTTCTCCTTACATGCACAGGTTATTTTTTTTTAATCTTCACCTAAAGGAAGCATTCGTGGTCACAGACCACACTATGATTTGGTCATAGAAGCATAAAAAAAGGTCAAAAATGTGAGGGTTTTTTAAAACAAAGAAAAATAAGAGGAAGGAAATGTAACAAATACCAAACAGTACAGTAGGAGCAGAGATTGCTCCCAGCAAGCATAAAAATATCCATTCTTTTCACACAAAGGTCTTTCTGAGGGTCTCTATACACATGTGTTTCAGAATACTTCTTGTGACTAGATATAACCAAACGCTGGGTTGCAAGTGTTTGCTATTTGCAGTTACATATGTATACATTAGTTTTTCTGTTTTGATAATAAAGGAGCTAGTGCAACAGTCCATGTAATAGCACATTGAACCTTCTTGTTATCAAGGGGAAGGTGTACATAGAGCAGCACGCATTCCCTCCACCAAATGTGAAATGCCTGTTATGTAGTTGGTACCAAAACATAAATGTCACTAAGAAGCAAACTGACACACGTATCAATTTCTGGGATATCACCAACATCAGCTAAAAAAATGTAACAAAGAAGTGAGGGAAGGGCCTGCCTTCTTTCTCACTTCTGAAACATCCCTCCTCCAGTGAGAAATTCCTCGCTGATTTCTGGCAGACACCTGCTCAGACCCAAAGAGCATTATCTCCCACTCTGAGTAGTCTAAATTCAGAATCACTGGAGCAACAGAATATCTGGAATATTCACATTGGCCTTGAAGGGATAAGCCAAGGCGGAAAACAGAGAGTGTTAAGTCCACAGCTTATGGGAATACAGATTTGTTCAAAGCCTCAGGGAATGGAAAAGACAAGGAACCGCTGTAGGAGGAGCTTACACCAAGGTCCTTGGTATGAAGAACAGATTCTAACTTCCAGAAAATTCCAGGGGAAAAGTACAGCCAAACACAAAGCGCCCCTCAAGGCTCTGAACATGCAGGTCAGATGCAGAAGATGGAGAAAGCAACTAGAACAAGAAGTCTTCTACATAGGGCAGTGGAGAGCTGTTCTAAGGAGAACAGCTGCAACTCATTGAAAGATGACAACATACCACACACACTTCACACTCACCCCACACATGAAAGTGCATTTTAATGTTAGCCTTGTTTCCAGCTTTGGAGTGGCCTAGCATTATATTTCATTAGAACAAGCTTGTAGTATTTTTTGTCCCAAAGACAGCAAAGTTGGGAAACCTCTGTAAAGCTGGAAAACACGAGTACTTCTCTATGGAAAGAAACAGGCCTGAGCAGCGGAGACAGCCGCTCACCTGACACCCTTAGGAGCAGAATATAAAATAGCATGTGCACTTGGACAGCTGCAGCTTCAAAGCCATGATTTATATACTCTACAAGTGTAATTAATCTGATATCACCTCCTGCGATGCACTGGTGTATTAAACACTCAACAGCAATATTTCATGACATGTAGCATACATGACAGAGGCTAGAAGTATATTACACACGTGGCTGTAACAGCGGTAAATCACTTGACTGTAGCACAGCTTCTGTCATCCCAGGCAGAAATAACCTCCGCGACACGACCACCACTTCAGAGGAAAATAAATCACAAGCAACGCAAACACTGCAGCGTCCTGCGATACTTCAGTTTACCAATTATTGGGCTCTAAAGGAAACACAGCACTCAAGCAAGTCCGCTGCAAGGACAGGGCACCCAGGGGCTTAGCTAACGTAGCAGGGCCCAGCTCTCCAGCGGCACAGCACCTGATGAGAGGTTTCACACTAGAAGAACTGTTTGGGGTAAAAAAGCCTGAAGGAGCTGCGAATCGTAGCCATCAGGAAGATAAACATCAAGTAGGGAAGCCATTCTCCCCACAGGCTAAGGTGGCAAAAAGCAGCCGTACAAGAAGAAGCCCACCGCCAGTAGCCTCTTTCCCACACCAGCCACGCTCAGGCTGCCGGTCCCACAGGGCGGCAGCCCCCGGGTGCTGGCAGGGAGGGGCCGGCATGCGGCACAGAGCCACGCACCCACCCGCACCAACAGGAAATCTGCTCCCCTGCTCGCAGCGCGGAAAGCCAAAGACCTCACAGCGGGAAGAGCTACTGGAGAACTGAAGCACATTCTCTGCGGACAACGAGACCGGAGGCGCTCCACTCACCAGGCCGTAGCTTTGTCACGGTGCACCTACGAGGGCTGCCCAGACCCACGGGCGGGCTCGCGGGCCGAGAAGCTGAAGCCGGTACCTCAGGCAAAGGGACGGCCACGGAGAACCGACCTCTCCAAGGCGCAACACACCACTGCCCCGAGCGATAGTCTCTGCAAGGGAGGGTCATTTCCCCAGCCCAGCTGCAGGTAATTAAGCAGGTGGTTAATTGCGGCTGGGCGTGGTAGGGCCGCGCCCCTTCCCAGCCCGTTCAGGAGCCGGCCCCGGCCCGCGGCTGGGCTCCGCAGCGCCCCTCAGGAACAGCAAAGCGCCCCGCTGGAACCAAACCCAACCCAGAGGGATGCTGCCTTCTAATCGCTTTGAGTTAGAGGCGGTATGCCCAACCAGATTACTTAAACCGCTTTGAGATATAGCACTTCATTGTTTTGTTGCTATCGGGACGGCGGGATACAGTTCTTCACTAAACAGCTCCTGGGCCTGCGAGCTGGCTTGCTTTCTGCGGCAGTACCACAGAGATTTACAAGGGAAGGAAGACAAAATTACCATGCCCCATCCCGAATTTGTGAGGATCTGACAAGTTTTCTGACTCATTTAGATCTTCTATTGAAATGAACTTCAAAAGCATTTCATAGCAGGATTCTCAGAGTTATCAAATGGAGAAAATTATTAATTTCCATCCTAGTGTACGCAGTGAGAAGCGCCCAGCACAGAGGAATGCAGGCACCAGAATGCGAGACTCTCTGAGGATGTGGGGGACATTCACCTTCAAGAATAAAAGATCTTGAATATTCTTCCAAAACCCCACATGAAATTCTTCAAACCAAAACAAGGCAGATATTCTGGCATTTGTAGTCTCACTGATGCTTTGTCCTCAGTGCTGCCCCAGTAAAAGGTCCATGGGATGAGAAAGGAGGAGCTAATTTTTATCGAGTTTTTGATACTGCAAGTACACCTTACACTCACCTTATAGAGCACTACTGCTGGCCCAGGTGAAAAAAGAAATTACTTGAAACCCAGCTGGAGAGCAGGCTGAAGTTTTAAAAGAGTTTTACTGCTTGATTCCTTCCTGCTACCTCTGCTTCAAATCTTGGGAAAACCTAGGGAGAATCTAATAAACCAGAATCAGGCCTCTGGAGATGCATGTCTTATGTTTTCTTTTACTGATTGTCCTTTGAAATTCCTTGATGGATGCATCAATGGCATAACTGATACGTGGCCAATGAGAGTGGAAGGCGAAAGAACTATTTTCTGTTCTACTTGCAGTATCTGGGTAAATGTTACGAATGGATGAGTATCCCTATAACATGGCAGATACTGCCATTGATTAGAGCACTGCTAAACACTATTAAACATATTTTGCACCTGTACAGATATCTCTTGTATGACACATTGCTAAATACTTGCTTAATACATAAGAAGTATATCAAATGTTAATGAAACATAATCTTTCTAGTTGCCCAAGCATTTCAAATTTAGGAATACTTCTATCACTAATATATTTTCTCTGCATAAATATGACAGCATATTTAATAAAATACAATAAAAATAAAGGGATCGTTTAATAACCAGTGTTTAAATGATACAACTCACATTTACTGTAGTAGACCTAAATCATTAGAGGTTTAAGATCAGATCACAGCTATCAGGAACCAGGAATAGCTTCATCGTAGAGCCTGTTTGACTCACAACCCCTCATCGAAGCCACAGAGATGATTTTGAGACCTTTTCCAAAGCCCTGAAGTATTTCCATTCTGAATAGGAGACATTTCCCTGGAAATTTCGTAGCATATATTTCCATTGTAAGAAAACTTTTGCATCCAGTTAAATAACCAAAGCAGAGGTGAATTTATTGACTGCATGTCAAAGATGCTTAAAAAATCATTTTTGAATGTCAAATGGTCTTTTATTTCCCCACCTTGAGATTCCTGTCTCTATTCTTTCTCTATATTTCATGTCTACTTGTTCTTTCAACCTCCTTGGAATGCAGCCAGGCTCTACAGCCTACAGTATGAATATGCCTGCTATATTCCTGTTTGATCTTCTTCCCTTGATGTGTCAGTTTCTTTGTGGCCTGCCTACTTGTCAAACCATTTTCACTCTTCAAAACTTTTTATGAATTTTTAAAAAGCAGTGCAGATCTCAGGACATTTGATGAATTTTTCAAGAGCTAATCACACTCAAATATCACAAACACTGCTGTTTATGTGTTTAATATACTAAGGACAAACATTTATTTACAAATTTCTGCACATAAACCAGCCAGATAACAACAAAATGCATTGCAAATAGACCAAGTGATAGGTAAAGAGAAAATGCATTCCTCTCCTATCTATAATAGGAGTGACTGATTGTTAAAAATGTGAAAAACAGGGAGAAGTGCAATTACAAGTGTCAACGCATACCAGTAAAATACTCAAGTATAATGAATACAGAAGACATGCAGAAGGACAAATAACAAGCCATCCTCACTTAAAAGACATATTTTAGAAAAAACGGATAATTGTGCAATTCCTTAAGTTATGAGATGGCTTTATCCTTCTATATCTAACTAAATATTTCTTACCAGCCCTGCAGATATGACACACTTCACAGAGGTAATATAGCTAGTCCATCCATATGCATCTCTAATGTTTTGATCAATAGCTTAAAAAGTTCCATCTGCTAATAGCTGTAAGACATAACTGACAACACATTTTTGGAGGTTATTACAATTCTCAGGTGGTTAAAATTACTTGCATTACAAGTGAGCTCCTCATGCAAGAGGGGTATACACTGATCATCAAAATACAGTGTTCCCTCTCTCAGGTGGGTAAATAAGTCCCTAGAATGCTATAATAAGGGATAACTATCACAGAATCATAGAATCACAGAATGGTTTGGGTTGGAAGGGACCTTAAAGATCCTCAAGTTCCAATCCCCCCTGCCATGGGCAGGGACACCTCTCACGAGACCAGGCTGCCCAAGACCCCATCCAACCTGGCCTTGAACGCCTCCAGGGAGAGGGCAACCACCACCTTCGTGGGCAATCTGCTCCAGTGCCTCACCACCCTCGTAGTGAAGAATTTTTTCTGAGAAAAACAACCTCTAAACAGGAAACAATTTAAAATATTGTATTAGTGAGATTGTAAATAATGTCATTGCACTTATAAACTAGAGTCAGGACCACTATCAGACAAAAGGTAGCAAATAATCCAAAGTAAAATTACTCACTTTGCCCTTTCCCTGTGACGGTCACAACAAGCACACTTAACTGAAATATGCAATATGAAAGAGTATCACTAATGTCCCCTGAAGTCAATATTTTAGTACCTCAGTGATGCAGGATAGGCAGGGATAAATGAATATGTACAAAACCCAGGCATATGCTAAGTTGTCCTAAAGCAGTTTTTAATATAGAGAACAGTCCAGGGAAACAGTCTGCCTTTCCAGGTCATTAAGAGGGTTTGTCATAAAGAGTTACATGCTAACCTGAGGTTAATAATCAGAATATTCTAAGACTATCTCACATGATTTGTTATATTCCAGTTATAGCATCACATTTTCTAATTTATACACATTCTATAAAGCTAATATTGCATAAAGGAGCCTTCAATATATTAGATTGTAAAACAATCTCTCGTACCTCAGTGAGATTTCCTGTCCCAATTGTAGAGGACACAATGTGAAAATTATATTGTTTACCAAGCAACTTTACCTTTCAATGAGACCTATGGAATACTGCTTGCTTTATTCAATGTTTATTTTCTGTTTGGAAATGCAGATGCTGGTACATCGATATGACATCTTTGTTCTCTCATAAGAGAGCTAAAGTAGCTATAGTAATGTGCAGAAAATAGATTTTTGTTTTGGGTCAAAGAATAGTTCCTGGAAATGGATTAATAAAATGGTCAGTGTGGACATGCCAACAACAGGATCTTTGTACAAACTCAATATCTGTCAAGACTGAAATGTATTCATTCACCTGGTCCACTTTACAAACGGCTCTGAAATCTGCACCTTGAGGGATCAGATTCTCAAAGCCATTAAAGTTCTTGTTTCCCCTGGAAATTTTTACAGCAAACAGTTAAAGATCAATGAACACTTACTTTAATATCCTTTAGAGACAGTGGCCTCGGAAAAATTCTTCAGAACCAAAAGAAAACTGATTATTTCAAATAATTATTAGATCCACTGTCATAAACCACAACTTGAGCAGAGAGCTTCAGGCAGGCAATTCTTTCAAACTCAAAGAATCATCGTAAGTAAACAAAACAGGCTTTTCAATGCATTATTACATGTTTACTAAACAAACAAAAAAAGGTCTGTACCATATCTGACACAGGTGGAGGTTGTCAGGACCCAGAGAGGAAGAAGAAGAACTTAGCGCACTGTTAAAGCCTTCAGCATCACTGACTCATCAATTAGTGACTCTGAAGATTTTACTTTCTTTCTTATGAGGTTAAAAAGAGTGTCTTTAACGGGATTTGTATGATCTACTTAGAATAAACTCAATTGAAATTGCCCTGTTACAAAATAGAATGCAAAATATTTAGGAGGAAGGAGTAGTAGATTTACATCTCTATTGGCTTAAAGCACTTTCAGAACCAGCTGAAGGAGAAGCACAAGCATGCTGGCCATCTGTATGAGAAAGGAACGAGAAAAGTCTGTGTAGAGTTTGAATTTAACAGAAAAATAAATGTCATGTAAGTTATTGATCAAAAGCATCACAATAAACAGTGAAAGCCACAGGAATTGTGGGAGTACCACCAAGAAGCAACTAAAAATGTGATTACTCCTTCCTAAAACTGTGAACTGGCCTATCCAGTTTTACCAACCCAAAGCATCCATAAATTTTTGTGAAGCAAGAAACCTAAAGGCTTCCAGAAAAGTGTCATATCAAATAAGTACCGTGTTGTGTTGGAAAGAGTTGGCATTTGAACTGAAGGCAGTTATGAAATTTCTTCATCTAACTCCTAGCTTAGAGCTCATTAACTGAATTTTAGCTCATATGAAAAAATTTCATGATAAAACCAATTTTGGAATGACCTTGAGAGCGAGAGGTTTTTTAGAAAGCTAGTGTCTCTTAGAAGGTTATGAATAATCTGAATCCTAGGAAGCGTTGACATGAAATTAATTTTAGCTGCATGGATTCTAGCACATTCATTAGCTTTGCTTATAGTCAAATAATGTTACTGAAATTCTGTGGCAGCAGTATATCATAGCATGGGTAGCAACAGGAAAATTACACTGAATATCTGCTTCCTTCTCTGTTTCACCCATCGCCATAGGTTCTACATGCCAACTACATAATTAAACCTTACAATAATGATTATAATGTTAAAAGTTTAGTATTTCCTCTCTGTGGTGCCATTGGCAGAGACAACATGCTGCAGTGGAGGATTTGTTACCTTTAAAATTCTGCAGCAAGAAATCAAGCATTTCAAATGCCTCAGAGATGCACGGGATGTCTAAATGGGAACTTCACATATTCAAGCCATTTTCTCAAAGGGGATCATTTTTGTTGTCAGTCTTAGAAGAACAATGATGGCATGTCATTATGGGATAAAAATGTCATGAAAGAATTGAATCCTGCGCTGACTGTCAGAAATGTCAAGACTGAATTTCATTCATTTTGATAGCAGCTCTCCTTGCACAGAGAGATTTCTCTCACTGTGCCTTGTGATGTGTAAACATTTCTGTACAAATAATACACTTTTAGGCAACTTGTAAAATAAACCAATCCTGCAGTTAAAAAAAATTACAGTATTAGTTCCTTCTGATGGTACTATTTGCATGAATTATTTATTCCAGAGCACAAAACTTTGCATTGATCAAGCCAGATGGAATCAATTGTTTGTCATCGTATCTCTGAAAGTCATAATCGACAATAAAGCTGTTTTCAGGCCACGGATGTCAATACAACACAGCTATGAAGTGTTTAGGCACAAGCAGCTAGACTGAAAAATCCTACTGATGGTAGGTTTTGCCTTGTCATGCCGTATTTTTTCAATATTTAATTTTATTTCACAAACCAACACTCTTTGCTGTTACTGTCATTATTTGTATTAGCATTACACAAATATGAGTAGCACTATACAAACAGGTACTGTTTACCTTTCTACTGCCTACACTCAACCAGGTACAAAACACATAGGCCTCTAACTTTCAGCTAGTTTCCAAGCTTTCTGCTGAATAGGCATAAGAGCCTACGCACTGTAGTAAATCGAGGCTAGAGTGTCTTTATACAGAGCTGTGAAAAAAATAGATGGGAATAAAGCTGTTACCTTCCCTCTAAGCTATGACAGAAAGAAGATTGTCCTTTCTCTTTTTGTCATTCGGCTTTTACAGAGCAGGCAAGACATTTACTAATTGGACGAAGAGGCTGTGGAAACAGAATGTAGAAGGCTGAAGCATGCAAGTAAAGGGGAAAAAAAAGTGTGGCAAAAGATACTTAAACAAAAGATATACAGAAAAAGTATCTGTTATAAAAAATGAATACCTCTTGGGTTGTTGGAAGAAAGCTGAAAGTTTAGGAAATTTGTTCATGTTTTTCTGTGATTATATTATTTTTCCTGTATACTTATGCACATATGTATAAACAATAAAGAGATGAAGAGAACGTTCCAGTAGGCTTGAATAAAGAATTCAGTATTACTATATTACTGAATTTTGGGTACAAGGTAGATAAGAATTAAAATCCAGCACACGTGAATATTGCTTTTTTCTCCTTCCAACCATCTTTTTGTTATCTTTTTTTCCAGCCATGAACTGAGGAAAGCAAGCCTATATACCTATACATACTTCCATATGCCATGCACATAAATTAAATCTTAATGCGACATATCAAAAAACAACCCACTGTGAATAAGCTGCAGAATGTAATTTTAAATTATTACAGCATTATGTTCTGAGCTGGCTAGTGGACAGCTTGCTAACAAAATAAAAAACGTAGTTCATTGCAAGAAAAACTTTTAAAAATTTCCATTTGCTTCCACAATGGTTTTATAATGGGAAGAAAATGTGCTGGTTGTATACCATTATGGTTTAGATATTAAATATACAAGCTACAGAAATGTTACATAAATCTTAAAGTTAGTTTACAAACCTTAGCCAAAGTGCTACTCTGAGGCCTGAGCGGGGATATGATGGGTCTTTAGTTTCTATTAGTTTGGGAAAAGGAATAAATGAGGATGAGGAGGAAATTAAAAAAAGCTTGTATAAAAAAAACCTCTTCAGCAATTCTGAAAATCTTTCGATATTCTTAATCCAAAATGCATGTTGGATGAATCTGTGTACATAATATCAACAAAAGGCCTGTAAATATACAACTGAAATAAATAATTTTTACTCAAATAATATTTTGCAATACCAGCAAAATGGTGTCCCCAGATGATAGCTATTTACCAGTTCTGTACAGATTAGTCAAAAGCTTCAAATTCTCCATCCACTCCCCAAATGTTGATATCACTGCTGGAAGCTCCCTCTATCCTAGCCATCGGCAAACTTGCCTTTAACTTCTTATTAGTTAGGATACTACAAAAGCTGGAGAATATCCTACAAAAATTGGAGTCTGACCAACTTCAGATGAAAAGTTAATTGGATTATTCTTATCTGGAATACCTTCTCACAATGAAAGGTAGTTCTTAGAGACTAACAGAGTAGATCTTGAACTTTACCCAGATAACATAGAATGTTATGAAGTAAGTAGTTCACTTACAAAATCGGGCAAAAAAAAATATCAATTTCTGTGGGGTTAAAAGTCACAAAGAAAGAATCCAGGTATTATCATCCTGCTTTATATCAAGGATCTCCAGGTATTTGCAGTCATGGAGGGTCATCTGAGGCAACAAATTTATTATGTTCTGCAATAAGGTTAATGAAATTACAGGTGCTGATTGGGACCTAAACTGTGAATAAATTTGGTCTGGATCTTGCCAGATCATGCTTCTCACCGCACAACGTCTCGCTAATGAAAATACTGAGTCTCAGATATCCTACTACCTTTTGCCAAGATGTCTTCTCAAACATCATTTCTTCTCAGAAAGGGAACAGAGAAGCCTTTTAATTACCACATGGATTCACGAGTTATTCCACTGCCTGACTCTGAGAAACAGGCAGAAGGTCAGTGAATGGACAATGACTTTCCACCTTTGCTTCATTGTAACCTTGTATGGAATTTTTTGCAGTTGACCTTCCAGCTCTGGCTGTTGCTCTATGAATTACAAGATACTGCATTCTTCATAGTTCACCAGAACTGGCTCTATTTCTGTAGTAAATGCTGAAACCTTAATTTTATGGGCAGTGGGCTATTTTTAAGTGCAATTTTAATCATAGAATCATAGAATGGTTCTGGCTGGAGGGGACCTTAAAGATCATCAAGTTCCAATCCCCCTGCCATGGGCAGGGACACCTCTCACTAGACCAGGCTGCTCAAGGCCTATATATTTTCCAAATGTCTTTAGCCTTCTTAATCTTCCAAATACACTAAATAAGATAGGACATTCTTCTTTCATAGAATGCAGGTGTGATCATTCAATAAATCTCTGTCTCCTTTATTATTATTACTATTCCTTCCTTATCTCTTTGTTCTAAAAATTCCACTGTTAAAGATTACTGTATATCAAACTAATTTCATCATAAAAAGCCCCGTTATAATCTAGTCAGCAGTAAAAGTCTCGAGCTTGTATCTTGTTGAAGCAGTTAAGAATCTGCAGAACACTTTCTCTATAAACCTTCTCACATGCACGTATTTGCCTACTGACATGGTAGGACAGGGTTTCACAGTGATGTGTCTTTTCAAGTAGATCTTGCAGCCGTAAGCTCAATGTAACTATAAAGTATTTTGAAACCTTAGAGAAAAAGGGGAAGGAAAAAGACTTTTTTTTAGATTTAGGGTCAGATAATATTCTAAGCTATCTCGGTAAGGTTCAAGAATTGATCTGTTAGCTTCTAAGTATTACCTTTTACAGAGAGAAGGTATTCCAAATAAGAATAATCCAATGAATTTTTCATCTGAAGTTTGGAAAACTCCAATTTTCTTTCTTTGACACCTGTACTTAAGGAATATGTATTATAAAAAGGAAAAAAAAAAT
>VZTU01011909.1:0-25997 GCA_013400835.1 Zapornia atra | reverse complement strand
AGCGCTGGAGCTCTGGGTTGTTTTTGGCAGCGTTGTTTGGAAGAGTATTTAAATAGATGTAGAGCTAATGAATCTGCTTTTCTTTGCACGCCGTTTGCAGGGCTGGCAGACCTGGGCCTTTGCGGGAGCCGCGGCTGTCACGGCCGGGCCGTGGGCTCGCCACCAGCAGTAAGGGGACCCAGGGCAGGGGGCAGGTGACAGGCGGGCCGGGGTCACAGGCCCTCCCATGGGCCGAAGGGCTCCGGGCACTTGGCCAAAACCGAAGGAAGCACAGCCCGAGCCCGGCACGGGCGGAGGCCTTGGCCCGACAGAGGCCTTTGCCCGACAGAGGCCCACGCCCAGTAGCAGCGGGTATCAGATGGACAGATGCCTTACTGCAGTTTTTGTTTCTTTTTCAGTGGTTTGCACACGTTCTCCGCAGAAAAGCCTGAGAAGGGATCTGTGCCGGTCCTAATGGTACCAAAAAAACACATCATGGATTATCCTCTGAAGGCATAGCCATCCCATTCCCAGGGAGCCTTAAGGCTGTTACTCTGGGGGCTGTGGCATGCTGGGCAGAGGTTAGCCCTCCAGCTTCTTCTAACCCAGGTGGTGACTTTGTCACTTGAAAACATAATTTGTGTGTGGGTTGGATTTTGTTCTGGTTCCAAGCGCTTTGCATGCTTGGAAGGCCATATGACAGCCTGTCATAGTGCTTTTGGAATGTGGAAATGAGGGTAAGTACTGCATGTGCATTGGGGCACGGGGTGAGGGTGTAAAGGATATCTGAGGCTATGGAGCCAGCTGAGGTGTCAGGTGTCCCTGGCCGACCCCGGATGTAGCGACCAGCAGAGAGCAACACGCAATTCAATATGAATTTTAGATGAAGCCATTTTATTAGGTGAAATCACACAGATTCTATACCTTTACTACTGCAAACATGGCAAGCTAAAAAACTGCTAATGGGTTACACACACTGTTTTCACACTGTATTGATTGATTAATAATTATAATGAGTTCTGGTAAACCTATCTTATAGCAAAATATTGTTAGTTTACCTTTAATACCTAAAAGCATCTGCACACCTGCTGTTTTGAACCTCTTGTTATGGTTGGTTCCTAAAATGTTCCGTTACTCCCAAATACATTCCGCTAACTGCTTCTTGGTTTAGGGTAGCCTGTACCCCTATCAACAAGGCCGCTGTGTTTTGAGAATGTGATTATTAAGATCCTCTCTGCATGAGTAACTTTTCCTCTCTCATGGGAACAGAAGAACATTGTCAGGGCCTAAATCTTGGGAGAAGAGAGCTAGGCCCTTGGCAGGCCTGCTGTCTTCCCCGACACCCAGAGGGTAGAGGGAAGGCAAACCCGCTGCCTGGGAAGCAACAGTCCCTAGATCTGGCTGTAGCCTAAACGTCCAGGGATATCAACTAAGAGCTAGGTGGAATGGGTGAGTGGGATTTTCAGGCTAACCTCCTGGCAGTTGTTTTATTTAGCAAGCCAGATGTAGCAGTTGTCACACATGTTCCAAAGTCTAATTTGCTGTAGCATGGTTTTGTTGGACAGTGGCTTGGTTCTTTTTGGTATGGTAGTATCACCGTGTTCTGTATATTGAAAATGTGGGAAGTACAGTTGCTGCACAGGCTGACATGTTAAAATATTAGTGTTTGCCAGAGCATCCTTATCTAATTCTAATACAGGTAAATATAGCTGTTCTTAGCCACCCTGTTCCTGATAATTTGAGGTGAAAAATGTTTCTCTCCAAATGTATCAAGGATGTAGAGACTAAGTAAAAGATAAACTCTCAGGAGAGAAATAACAACCTAAGGGCCTTTAATGCGGTATGAAGTAGAAGATGAAATATCCTGAAATACTGGCTATTTTATTACACCTTACCTAAAATGATCTAGTATCACAAATGTGGCCATGGTCTACACTGAGAAATACAAGAGTCAGGAGAGTTATGAAGAAGAGTTTGGCCTGGTGGTAAATTTCTATGAAAGGCAAGTATGTGTGTTGCTTTTTGACTGTTCCCACAGTTAAACTGTAAGTGCAAAACATACCACACTTTCTAGAAGTGTTCATTAGAAAGCAGTACTGCCAGGTTCAAATGTTTTATTAAGTAAACATTTGTTCCCATTATTCGTTAAGGTGCAAATTAGTAAAAATGGGCACATGTTTGAACGTACATTTTACCTGGAATGTTGTAATGGAAAAATTCTGCCCTTGGAAACCCACATCTTTGCATACAAATTGTGTAATTCTGCTTGTGTGCTTATTTACGAGCATGTTTGTACACACAGTAGATGCTCATGTAGATTATGTGGATGCAGCGCTGCCCGTGATGAAAAGTTGGTGCCAGCTATGTCAGTTACAGGATGGATGAATGGCAGCATTGTGAGAAAGGAAAAAAAAAAAAGAGTATCATAGAATGGTCTGGGTTGGAAGGGACCCCAAGGATCATAGAACTCCAACCCCCCTGCCAGAGGTAGGGCCACCAGCCTCAGGCCTGGATCTACACAGGTTTGCCCAGGGTCCCATCCAACCTGGCCTTGAACACCTCCAGGGACAGGGCATCCACTACCTCTCTGGGCAGCCTGTTCCAGCACCTCACCACTCTCTCTGTAAAGAACTTCCCCCTAATACCTAGCCTAAACCTTCCCTCCTTTAGCTTCAATCCATTCCCCCTTGTCCTGCCATTATCTACCCTTTTAAAAACTTGATTCCTCTCCTGTTTCTCTGCTCCCTTCAGGTACTGGAAGGCTGCAATGAGGTCCCCCCGCAGCCTTCTCTTCTCTAGGCTGAACAAGCCCAGCTCCCTCAGCCTCTCTTCATAGGGGAGGTGCTCCAGCCCTCTAATCATCTTCGCGGCCCTCCTCTGAACCCTCTCCAACAGTTCCACATCTTTCTTGTATTGGAGGCCCCAGATCTGGACACAGTACTCCAGATGGGGCCTCATGAGAGCAGAGTAGAGAGGGACAATCACCAGCCTGTCCCTGCTGGCCACCCCTCTTCTGATGGAGCCCAGGATACCATTGGCCTTGTGAGCTGCAAGAGCACACTGCTGGCTCATGTTAAGTTTCTCATCCACGATGACACCCAGGTCCTTCTCAGCAGGGCTACTCTCAAGGATCCCTTCTCCCAGTCTGTATCTATGTCTGGGATTCTTCCTGCCCAAGTGCAACACCTTACACTTTGCAGTGTTGAAGCTCATTAGGTTCACCCAGGCATATCTTTACAGCCTGTCAGGATCCCTCTGGATGGCTTCCTTTCCTTCTGTTGTGTCAACCACACCGCTCAGCTTGGTGTCATCCGCAAACTTGCTGAGGGTAACCACTGACCAGCAGAAAAAAAGCAGGTTTTTATGATAAAATAATATAGAAAATGCAAATTCTCAGTTAGAAATGCTTCTGTTACAGGCACAACCCTTTTCTTAAGAGATTTCTTTTGCAGAGAGCTTTCCTTGGGCCTTTGGTGAAACTGTGTTCCCAGCTTTTTATAGTGGCTTGTTAGAGCACGTGCAGTTCTGGAACGGAGCACAGGGTTCTTGAACCTTTCCAGCTCTCAAGAAATAGCCACAACATCCCAACCCCTCCCTACGGTGCTCCCTGGAGAGGAGGGTAATCTGCCGGGGTTATTGGTTTCTGGTTAGGTGAAGTGGCAGAGCGGTGTCGTATGTTTCAGTTCTGGAGCTGGCCATGATTTTGATGTAAGATTTTTATTTTATTGAGCAGGTATTTGTCTTTGGGTTTTTATAGCTTCCTTGTTAAGCCCTCATGAATTATTGGTAGTTGCCTCTGCTGTTTGACATTCTTACGGGCGCTCGTTGTGCCGTGGCCTTTAGTTCAAACGGTATCGCTCTCCATTGGACTCTGTTCTGTGGAGGGGTTGTTTTTCTAAAAAGGTCATTATCTGTAGGATCCTTGTTGAAGAAATTGGAAAAAGCATAGTGACTAATGCTAGCAACTGGTATAAGAAAAGACCTTCATATGCAGACAGATGAATGCTACCCTGATGAACCAGGGGTGTTTCTTTTGCAACTGCAGATTTCCTCTCTGATGAGGAGCCAGTTGGTTACAATAGATCTTTTTCATAAGCAATCACTCGTTTTCATGTTCCTTATTTTGTGGTATCCATACTGAGAACCTCAGTCTGATTTGCAGAAATGCAGAACTTTAGCAAACACAAGTGAAATCAATGTCTCACCTGTATTTTAAGCAGCCTCTGAAGAATTTTGTATTGTATGTCAAAGTTGCTGGAGGTATTTGACATTAATCTTCCCATACCTCAATTTCCCATTGTGTAAAATCAAGGTAATGGAAATACACCACCTGCAAAATGGGCTGCTGTGAAGTAAATTCATTCTCATTTGTGAAGAGTTCAGACAGACATGTATGTGATCTGGCCAAGTTAGACAAGCCCATGAGTAGAATATAAATGAATTTGAAAAAATAACATGAAATAAATGAGGTACAGAGCCACACTTCAAGCTGAGAAGACAAAGTATTGAGCAACTGGTTAGCCACTGCTTTACATGCACCGAACAAAGTGGGAGTCTCACAGGAAAACTGCCAGCCATAGTTTAACTCAAAGTTCTGCTCGCTTCATAATCACAAGGGATTCAAATCAATAAGAAGGCAACCTATTGGTGAAATATTATTGAGGTGATATTTTTGTATTCTTTAATCCTTTTAAAAAAATTTGGGCAGCTTTTTTTCAGTTATGTTTTAGTGTATGATGGAAGCATGTAATTTGTTACATCAGTTAACGCCTTTTCCTGTCATTCCCAGCAACCTGTATCTCACTTTGAGGGAGAAGGTGTAAAAAGACGGTGAAGTTCTTGGTCTGTTGTATAATCCTGTATGTAGGATGATCAATAATCACTCTGATTCTTACTGCAGGCTAATTTAAAGGTAATTTTTTTTCTGTCAGCTGGAATAACTAGATGTAAAGTACTTGTTAATTCTTGGATTGTTCCCCATTTTGGGGCTGTGTGATTAAAAAAAGAGGGGTAGACTCTATTTTCTGGATTCTTGTTCAGAGAGTACCACTATATGGGATAGACATCTGTTGTCAGGTTCACTTCAACAGCTGCTGGGCTGCTCATCTGCTGACTGCGCCTGATCTTACCTGCAGTTTCGTACAATCTTCTCTCTTGGACTCGATAGCCACAGCAACGTTAGCTAATTCTGCCTCCTTCTCCTGGGTATTACAGCACATGCTCCCAAACACACCCTTGCAACATTTCATTGCTTAACTATTTTTGGGTTTTCTGAGTAAAAAAAAGAGATTTTTCTGCTAAGCTGGTTCAATCCAAGCAGCAGGCCCTGGAGAATCACACCATGGTAGTATGGGGAGCTCAACTGCCCTGACCACAGCGTTGACAGAACAGAACAAGGGTCTGCATATCACTTACTGCAGCAGAAAGCCCTGCAATTTACCATGTTGTTGCGGGTAGGTTTACTCTTCTGACTGACAGATGAGCCCTGCAAATCTTGCCATGGTCCTTTAAAGCATTGTCATCCCCAGAATTACCAGGAGTGTTGCTGTCCCAAATTAGAATGGCCTGACATAGCTGTCAGAAGAGACCAAGTGCCCACCCTTCAGCTGCTCAAGTCTGGCATGTTAACTCAAAGCCACCTTCCCTGGCAGAACAAAGGGTGGTAGCTTCGCCCTAGGATGCAGGCGTGCAGACCCTTTTGCTGGTTCCTCTCATCAGGAGGAATGTGTAGGGGTGGTAACTGTTTACATCAGCATAGTGTTACTACCAAAGGATGTTTGTGACAGTGTTAAAAGACAGGTCTGTGCACTAGATCACCTCCAATTGGGAGCGTTTTTCCTTGTGCTGGCTTTGCTGTGGTGGCAGTACACTCTGGAAAAAGGATAGAGCACTCAAGTGATTATGTGCTTTACAGCAGCAAGGCTCCCTGGAGCACCTCCTAAACCAGGGGCTCTGAGTGGCCCAGAATGGAGGCAGCCTAATGCAGAACGTTAAAATCTCTGAGATCCTACAACATGGCTTCAAAGCACACTAGCATGCATTTTTCTGGGATTTGATTTTGATTGTTTGTGTTTGGTTTGGTTTGGTTTTCGGGTAGGGGGTGTGGGGGGTGTTGTTGTTTCTTTTAAACTTATCTGAATTAATTGATTCATTCTTGCTTTTTTCTGAAGACCATAGGAAATGTGCACACTCTTCTGGAGATGGTTTTCTTAAATGTGTAATTACAGAAATGCCTTCCTTTCTGTAATGATTTTAGGAGAAGAACACACTTTCCAGAGTCCTTCATTTTCCTTGATTGCTGCTTCTTCATCTGCCCAAACTGTGACCTTCATTCTGGGTTGGTCACCTTCTTTCCTTCAGATCTCATCTCCCTTGTTTTTAAGTGTTTGCTGAAGATGTTGGTGCAGCTCTTGGCAGGAGATCACTCCCTGCCTGCGTGACTCACTGGGTTTCTGACACCTGTTTCTTGCTGTTTCATCACGTGTTGCAGACTTTCCCATATGAGAGTGGAGTCACTGGTGGGACATATGGACTGCATTAATAATGAGTTCTGTTTCCCAGCTAATCCCTGTTTAATGATTGATGTGCATATGTATTTTAGTTGCACTTGTCCTGTCTTCTGTCTCTGATGCTATTTTCTGTCACACTCCCACCTTTTGCTTTTTATGTGCATACTGAGAAACAGATCCAGCTGGTCTAGCAATTAGCTGCTGCTGGAAGAGGCAGAGACCCTGTCCTTCCCCTGCCCTGGGTGTTCTGCACAGTCCCACTGCTTCCCTCTTGTGTCCCTCAGTCTCTGGTTGTCAAGTAATGTCAACAAACCAAACCATTTGTTTCATGTTACTTGGATATAAAATTAATTGCTGATATTCTCTCATTATAAGACTTTTTCTCTGAAGAAAGGAGGAATTGTAGGCAATTTGTTACAGGCTTTGTGCTCAACATATAAAACACAGATTCATGAACAGTTTTACTCATCGCAGGATGGCAGAGGCTTGAAGTCCCCACTGGAGATTGTGTAGTCCACCCCCAGCTCGGAGGAGGGTCAGCTTGAGCAGTCGGGTTTTGAATATCTCCATGGATGAAGACTCCACAGCCTCTCTGAGCAACCCATGCCAGGGTCTGACCACCTTCACAGTGAAACATTTTGTTTTCTAATGGCTTAAAAATAAGTGTTCTCTTGTGTTGAAGACATTTTCTTATGTTTAAACTTATCTTGAGCTCTCAGATCTGTCTGCTTGTGTATCTTAAGTGATTGTATGTTTTCTCTTTGCTTAGGGTTTTGTTCCTAAACATCCCAAGATAAAAATGATGGAGCTACAAATGCCATAACACGTATGACAACACCCGCTGAGCTCCGAGGTTTGCTGCCATGTGCACTTTAGGGACAGCTCCATTTAGAGAAGAACAAAACCCCTACAAACATCTCAGCAGGTGCTTAATTTTAGATACTGAAAGTGATTCTTTGAACTTTTTTTTTTTGGTCCAAATAAAGATGAAGGGCATGCAGTATTTTATTTATAGATATGTACAGTTAGTTTCCTGTAAGGAATGAGCACTTGTGCTTGGCCTTAGCTTATTTAAAGCCAGAGTCCTGTTACAGTGTTACTCTTTGGATGACCATTCTGGTATCATGATTAAAGTTTGTGATCTGCAGGTTGCACTGTTGTAAATTGATCCTGTTTTCCTTTAAAATGGTCTGGGAGTGACAGCATTAGCAGGTGACATTTGTCTGTTGAGGTGAGGGAAGGTAAGGCAACTGGTAGCACTCACCATCACCCAGTGCTGTTGTCTGGCAACCCAATAACTACAGGTAGAAATTCTTCCTCCTGTGTTTACATAGGTGATAGTAGTCCTCTTCCTGAACAGACTTTGCTTGCTGACTGTGGCTAATTATTCCTCATTATTCCTCATCCTAGATCCAGAGGCTGCCTCTGACTGAGAAATTGGAAAGAGTCAACGTAGCTCAGACATCCCGTTTACGTAATGTTTCCCGAGTCCTTTTGTTGCCATATTCAGAGCAGAAAATAGTTACTTATTTAATTACCGACTTCTATCTTTTATTGTAATGTTTTGGATTATTTTTCTTGTTTTGCAGGATGCTTTGCTGAGAGACTAGGTGATTTCTTGGCCAAGTGTAGTTTTAATTTTTATCTAGCCAGCTTAACAGCCATAGATTCCACAATCTGTATTCTGATAGCACTGTGACAGTGCAGGTTATGTCTCTGCCAATTGACAAACCCTGCAGTGTTCTGTGACTGGGAACAGACTGGGACATGCCCAACCTGTTGCACTGCATTCATTTGGGTGACCTGCCCCAAAAGTTACTCGACACATTCATAAAGAATAAATACTGAAAGCCACCGGATGCAGCTTTTATGAGATAGCTGCCTGCCCAGCCCCTCTGAACAGAATAGTTTTCTAGAAAAAGAATTTCTTTTAGGGTAGGATAAGAATTGTATGGTATGAACACGAGTCAAATTTCTTCAAGAGGAGAAGGCAGTTAATGCCTCCCAGTAGACAGTACAGAGAGACATCATGGATGAGGTAAGGTTTCTGCTCTGTGTGAAATTGTGTTGATGACTGAGCTCCCTCCCTAACAAGAGAAAAGACCTGTGTGACCAAGAAGGGAGGTGGCTGTATCCAGCTGAAACAGTAACCAACCTGGGAGTGTTAGGAAATACCAGATAAGAGCGGGGTGGGATTTGGCATCTCAGAACCATAATTAAAATGTTCTAAAACTGAAAATTCTTGTGGTTTGATATTTTTTCCCTATGCCTGTTTCTGTTGCTTTTCTTGGTGTGTTGTCTCAAAGAGGGGGTTAAGTAGAGTTTCGGAGTAGAGTTTAAGGTTGGGCCCCACAGAGAATGAATGACTCGGGAGATTTTAAGTTGTGTGATGGTGCTCACAGCCTTCAAAGGGAGCCTCTGTGGGTCCTTCAGAGACAGTTGAAGACATTGCCTCATACTCACCTGGAAGTCCTCAACAGAGCTGTCTCCAAAGCCAGGAATGGGCCTATATTGTGCTGTTAACTATCTTGGAATGTTGTGGTTTGGTTTTTTTTTTTAACAAAAATTATTATACCAGGGTAGTCTTAACTATCCAACCTGGATGTGTACACTTTGCATTGTACATTGTTTCCTTTTGTGCCCTGTTTGTCATGAACTGTCTTGGCATGACTACTTCCTAGGTAGTGGATGTATTCTGGCATAATAAAAGCAGTTCCACTTCCTTTGGAGATGGTATCTCTGGAGGGAGACATTGGACCTGACTGCGAAATTGCCAGCTGCTGTTTATCTGTTCACCAGTGAGTCAGGTACTGTCTTTCTGAATCCCTGACCACCTCTGTAGGAACATTCACTGTGACCTGTGCTGGTCTATAGGTTATTCCTTTGGCAATTGTAGAAACTGAGTTATAAAAAATGACTGTATTTTTTAATCTTGTTTTTATAGCTCATCATATACATTCCACTAAAAAAAAAATTTGAGATAACAATTTCAAGTCTTCTGTTTAATCTATGTGAAAATGCATGTAAAACAGTATACAGTAGCTAATCCTTGCCAAGGTAGCTGATTGCCCTTAGCAAGGTATCCACATGGGATGTGCTTCTGAAGATACACCCGGGTTGCTCTGCTGCTGCAGCCAGTGCTTGTGGATATAAATTCATGGATCTCGATCCTGTTGCAGCTGCTGTGTAAGCAGTTTGTTTATCAACAGAAGTTTTGGACATGGAAGCCTGCTTGTATAATTAAAGTCGTAGCATCTGTGCAATAATTATACACTTACTGTGCCTCAGTGTCAGGTCCCTCTGTTGATCTTCAGCACAAAATGAAAACTGAAGCAGTTCTGGCAAAAACACTGCTAAGGATCCTGCAAGGTTTCCAGTGCGAGGGTTGGACTATGCTGCTTTTCCTATCTCACAGCAGTGTTCTGAGAGACATATTATTATGTGATGAGAAGGGATATAAAGCTGTACGGATAAAATAAAGCTATGCATAAGCACTTAGCCTCTGCAGGAGATGAGATGTAGGTTCTAAACTCTCTGGAAAGCCCTTCTCCCATGCCACCAAATAATTTAAATCTCTGAGTATTCTTTGGCAATATTAGAGCTGGAAAAACTAGCCTGGCCAAAACTTTATGTAAGGGATAAATTAAATACAACTATTAACTCTGACTGTTTGGAAAATAAAGGCATGGTTTGCATTAACAAAGTTGAACGGGATGATTTGTTTTGGAAAAACACTTGAAGCTGTTTTTCAGTGTTAAACAAAAAAAAAGCTGTAATGTTTCAGGTGGCTGCAGCCTTTATTTGAAAAAAAAAAGGTGCAGTGATTACAAATTGTAGTGCAAATATTTGGGGACTACCTTGTATGTTTCCACAACAAATAATACTAAATGGATTTGAAAGGGAGCCATCCAAATGTGAATTTTACCAGTAACAGAAAAGTTTTCTAAAAGGAGTGCTTCTCAAGCATCATGATACTGCCTGAACAGATGATACTTAGTGAGGTGGCTGGCCTGGAATCCAGCTATAACAGAAACTTGTGATCCTCACTTACTCAGATGGACTGTAGATTTAATTTGATGGCTTTATTTATGATAAACTCGTTTAGGAGTGCAGTAGTATTTATCTATTGGTTCTTTCTCATGTGTTTTGCAGTGTCAGTGTCATTTTATGAATGGACGGTAAACGTGGCTGGTCTGTAGGCGGTCTCCCGGTCAGGGCTGGCTGTGACAGCACTGCCTTGCCCCAGGGGAAGGATTTTTTTGGGGGTGGCAGCTGTGCATGGGCAGTGAAACAGCACTGCTGCCAGAGCCTGGTGCAGAGAAACCAGGGCCCCTTTCTGGGGCTGTAGGGCCTGGGGTGGCCCCACTGGGCTACAGCATCTGTGGGGTACCTGCGCAAGCCACTGAGCTTGTGAGGGATCAGATTCCCCCACAATGTGGGGTAATCTGGTTGGGGGAAAACAGGTTGATCATGTGTTGTGGTTTTGTGTGGCTGGGTTCTGGGTGGTGGGAGCTGCAGGGGTGGCTTCTGCAAGAAGCAGACAGAAGCTCTTTGCAGTGCTGACAGAGCAAACACCAGCCGGCTCAAGGTTGAACCCACTGCTGACCAAGGCTGAGCCCATCGGCGATGGTCATAGATCCTCTGGGAATCACATTTAGGAGAAAAAAAGGCTAGCAGCTGCTTGAAATGTGGGCAAACAAATCCATGTCCTGTACCACTGCTGGGAGGGGATCATTCTCTTCCCCACTACTTTCTTTGCCTTTCAAAGGATTGAATTACCCTTTCTGATTCCTTGTACTCGACCCCAAACTTAGTCCATAAGCATAGAGGCAACTTGTGAAAGGAATGAAGTCTCTTACAGTCAGCAATCGCTTCCATAACCAGTTCCCACGTAGGAAGGAGGGCAGAGCTGAGTAAAGAGTGGAGCTGAGTGGGGGCAGGCAAGCTGGGTGATGCGATTGCATGCTGTAGGAATTTCACCTCTGCATGGTTCAGATACTGAATCATCCTCTATTTGGGTGGCAGAAGTGTACTTCTACCAGGGGTTTGCATCAGGGAACAAACACCATGGATTAGCTACGATGCCTCAGAAGATCCTTCCAGGCATGCTAGTGGGAAAGGTCTAACTAAAGCCCTTACATGCTTTGTATCTCTTCCTCTTTTTTTGGTGGGTTGTTTTTTTTTTTTTAATGCTCCTGCTTTTACCACAGTCAGTGGCAGAATTCACCCATTTAAATGGTGCCTTTTTTGTATGGCTTAGATTATTTTTTTTCATGTTGATCTATCCCTTTTGTCTGTTTGTTTGGTTTTTTCCCCAGAGGCCACCCTGCTGCTGTCTGGCTGGAAGCAGACAGTGCAGGAGTTTAAAGGAGCTTCTGACAGTCCAGCAGTTTCACGGTCAGTCTGGACATCCCCAGAGAGCTGCAGCAGAGGGCAGGCAGGGCCTGGTCATGATCAGAAATCATTGTCAAGCCTCCAGCCTTATTGACTAGTTTGTGTTTTCTAGTTATGTCACAGGAGAGAGGGATGGGGCGTGGGAAGGTGATACTGACAATGTGGCCCCTGATTTAGGGTTGCACAGCCACCCATCAGGGGGGTCTGAAGGCTGCCTGTGTACAAAGACTATTGGCACAAAGTCTGGGAATCGTGCAGGAGCTTCAGGCATGTCCCGCATTAGGCAGAGCCAGAGAGCAGTGAGAGCAGTCCCGGGGCTATAACAAACCAGTCAGACTCAACTGAAAGTGGAACTGCTTATGTGGGAGGTTGTTTTCTCTTGTGACTCGTGGATGTTGTCTCTTGTTCATCCAGGCTCTGAGCCCTATCAGTTTGCACTTAAATATAGCTTTCCCAGGTTTTCAAATCTGCTGTTTTCCCAGAGGAATGTCTGTTCCTGGCATGTGGCCCTCCTTCTCTTTTATCATACCGAAAATCATCTCACGCAGTCGAGTGTTGGTAGCTTCTGGTAGATGACCAGCCGCTTAAAGATTGCCGACTTCCAGGCGCCGCCTCTCTGCCTTCAGACCGAGGGCGTTGTGGTTGATTCGATCCTACCCTTTCCGACACCCTCTGCCTCCAGTTTCTTCGTCACAGCCCTTGCTGTGAGCCTGAGATATCTTGCCAAGCAGAGAGCGATGGAGGAGGTTTGCCTTCCCTGCAGTCCGAGGCGGGTGGTCTTGGGAATCACAGAAGCCAGCGCAGGCGGACAGGGTGGTGGTGAGGCCTGCATGTATCCAGGCCTCACACGCCTCATCCATCGTCAAGGGCAGTGCCTGAGCCTGTGGGCCAGAGCTGTCCAGACCAGGTGCTGGTTTTGCATATATTCTCCCACTTAGCCGAATACTGGCCTTGCAGGGAAATTCTCTCAAGAAAGTCTAAAAAATTAGACTAAATAATATCCATAAGTGACATTTTAAATAGAAATGCACAGCATTTCGTTTAACTTCACAGCTAGTAACCAATATAGGTATTATAAAACAGAACTTTCTTGCATGTTTTTATTTTAATAGGAGTTTAATTTACCATCTTTGAAAGAACTTGATTCCGTATGATTCAGCTCTCGAAACAAGCCTCACACATCATTTTTTTAATCCTTCAGGGCTGCAATATGTTTCTACGTTCGTTACTGCATGTGTGCCGTGGCTAATGAGCAATGCCTAATTTAGCTGTTCTTAAGTTGTTATTGTCAGCTCAGGTCAGAGAGATCAAAGGTCTGGTATTTTAAGGGATTTAGTGCTTCTAGATAAAAAAATTTTGCATTCCATGCATGTCCAGTCTCTAAAGATAAGTAGGGAGGAATATGGTAAAACCCTGCTATCTCTCTGGAAAGGACAGTGGGAATGAAATTTGTGTAATTACCTGGCATTGTGGTTCTTTGCATTCGTCAGCATACCTTTGGTTTTGTTTTCCCTCTGTTACAAAGCCTTTCACACTTACTTTTTGTACTGATTATAGGAGCATTTGATACCTGCTGCCATGAAGGTTTTCTCATCGAAACTGCTTCCCAAGCGCTTTGGTTCTTCAGGCAGAGTCCTATCAGTGATTACAGCTTTTGGGGCTTTAAATGGAAATTATTTTAACATACTGTAACGCTACTCGATAGATTCCTGGGGGAATCCCACCCACTGAGTTAGCTGCAAACAGCTATATGAAGAATGCTGCTCTCATGGCTCAAACACTTGTAATCCTGTCCCGCCCAAACCGACTCCAGCGTGAGAGTGACTTCTAATCCACAAACCAGATAAGCGATGGAACTATGTGTTACCATCCCTGTCCTCTGTTTAAAGGTGTTTCTTCCAACCAAGCTAGTACTCAACTTTATTTTACTCTTAACAAAAAAGTCATCGTACAATCGTAGAGAAGACACAGGTGTTCGGTCTGTTGTATGGAAAAGAAATGAATCGCTAGTGTTGCTGTGAGCGGATGGTACAGAATCCTGTCAGTGTAATTGTAGTGTGAAAGGATACGTATTCCTAAGTGAAAGAGAAAATTGGCTTCCATTAGGTGAAACATTAACGGTAATTTCACTAAAATGAAACCTTCTTAGTGCTGCAGTTCTTCCTAGCTATGCTGTAATTTTAACCAAGGAGCCATCCTAGCGATTCTTCCTCACATGATGGCAGGACAGTTTTTAAAAGATATCAATTTCATCCCGCAGATGCATGGAGCATGGAATTCTGGAAGTGTCCCAACTTATCCCATCACGATAATGCAAATTTTTTTATTTGATGAGAATCTTTGGATAATTTCTTCCATAATGCTTTCCCCCTCATTTCCGTACTGCTGCTGCTAGCATTTTGTACCAGCTGCTGTTCTGTCGTGAAAGTAACTGCTTCCTGACTTTTTTGTCTCGGAAGGCTTGCCTACCTTTCCTGAGCTTATCACTCGGTCCAATAAAATCTATTTCACATCTCTTCAAACCTCACTCCTTTTCTATCATTAGGCCCTCACCGTGGCATTACTGTTACAAGTACCTTTATATGCTCTGTGCCCCAAATAACCCATTATTGGTTTTGCTTAAGTATGGTGCTGACTTCATGTGTGCCAGATGTGGTTAATAGAGGTGGTGTGACATTCATTTGGCATCTATACCTCTTGAGGAGTCAGACTGTACTTACATTCCTATGGAAAATCACAGAGTCATTAAGGCAGGAAAAGACCTCCAAGATCATCTAGTCCAACCGTCCCCTTACCACCTATATTACTCACTAAACCATGTCCCTAAGTATCTCATCCAACCTTTCCTTGAACACCCTGAGGGACTGTGCCTCCACCACCTTCCTGAGCAGCCTGTTCCAACGCCTAACCACTCTTCCTGAGAAGATATTTCTTCTAATTTCTAACCTGAACCTCCCCTGGTGCAACTTGCAGGCAAGGGAGGGAAGTGCCCAGCTGGCAGCCGCCCTCTGGCTCAGGCCTGTCACAGAACACTCGGCCCTGCAAGCTGCCTTGGCTCTGCGAGTCCAAAGTAATTGAGCTGTTCAGGAACAAAGGCCGTAAAGGCAAATATCATCTGCAGATAAATCATGCACGGTCAAAAGAAGCTGGGTCTGTGAGGTTGATTTCCAGGGAAGGTTAAATGAATCAGTAGCCTTTTGAGGATGCATTGCAACAAAATCTTTTCCCTAGAACCCCCTGGCATTCTGCAGACCTCCCCAAACTAAACCCAAGAGTCTTCCAGCAAATAAAGAAGAAAGAGGCTCTGGAGACAATCTGCTCCCTGTAAAAAGCCTCTTTGTGCCAATCTGTGAGGGATATAAACTTCTTAGGCAGCAGTGCTATGGGTGCCAACAGGAAGAGCTCCTCTAGCTGGTTTGACTCTGACGGGAGAACCAGTGGTTGGTTCTGCTGCTGGCTCTGAGGCCCTATATCCTGCAGCTGAGGGACACTGATGAGGTGTCACTAGAGCATGTGGCAAATAGAAAGCCTTATGCAGCATTTGGGACTCTCTCTCCCTAACAGTCCCTAACAGTCTTCTGCCTCTCCTGGTGTGGGAAGGTGGATGGTTTCCAGCTGAAACAGTTGATGAAAAATCCCTGCTAAGGAAGAAGACGTAGAGGCTTCACTCTGGTAAAAACTCTAGTGATGGGTTGGGGTCATACCTAGTAAGGCCAGGATGTGGACTTGCTCTGCACCTTGTCTGAGAGATGGCAGAGATGCTTCTGTTGCTGTCAGGCCAGCGGGTGATGAATCAGGGATCCTAACCCTGTTACTCTCTCCCTTCTCACTGCACCAAGTGAAGCTCAAGAGAGCTCAGCCCTGAAGCCAAGCTGAGCACGGTTGGTGTTTGGAGAAGAGGCCCCAAGGGGAGAAGGCAGAGAGCATCTGAATCACTTCACCACCCACGGAAATAGTCTACAAATAAAGTTGTGTTGCTCAGTTATAAATTTCCTGATGGAATGGTGTAATCTTGAATCTGTACAGAGTACCCCAAAATTAGTCTTACATTAAAAATTAGTGACAGCTTTGGCTAAATTTAACAGTGTATCCTAACAGTGAAAAGCTATACTCAGATTAACAGCGTTTCTGGGTGATCCCTAGGATTTGTGGGCTTCCTCATGCCTTGCTGAAAAGGTTTTGTTTTCCTTCATTTATCATATTTGAATTTGGTAACATTTCTTTCCCGTTGCTAGTGTTACTGTGCTTCTGTTTATTGGTTGCTATTACTAAAAACAAATCCAGGCTTAGGCTTTCGTGGGAAAAACATGGAGTGGGAAAACGGAGGAAGGACCTTTGGAAGGTTTGAGGCATTTAATAGTGTTATTGTTACTAGATGGCTGTTTTTTAAAAGAGCTACTCAAATGGTGTATTTCTGGCAGAAATGGAGGAGCCCGAAGGAACCCTTACTCACCTTGTTCTAGCACTCGGGATGTTTTGCTTGCTGTTCTTCTCCCTCTGCCACATAGTTTATCTTCTGGTAGTATCAGGGGAGGGTTTTGTAACTCGCTGCTTGTTTCACTCTCTTGCTCTGAGATTCGTGCTCAGCTTTGCATCTTTATAAATAAATTACCCGTTTTCACAAGTGAATCATCTATTGTTCAAGGTGAGGAGAATATTTTAGTGGTAACTAAGTTAAGAACTGTGATCCTTAAGTGTTTGGTTTGTCGTTTTGACCTGCTGTAGGCACAATTTATGTCCAAGGAGGTATAAGGGAGAAATAGGACAAAAAAACCTCGTCTGCCTGCAATTGCAGGAGGGACACAAACATCCTCAGTAGTATTATTCATGACTCTTGGTGTAATCAGAGGAGTCACATTCTTCGGCAGCTGAGGTGCTGGGCACTGCTGAAACACAGGACTGAAGTGGCTCAAAGCTTTTAATGTCCCAGAAATGACACCTGGAGGTAGGTAGTGGGGCAAACAGCAAAACGTGAGGATGTGGAGAGATGCTTTATTACGTGCCCGGCGCTCGTCCGGTTTCCTAGCTGGTCATCTCAAAGCTGTTCCTGCTCCCTGCGGACCTCGTCACAAGCACTCCGGCGGGCAGGCTCACTCGCAGCACTTCGGCCTTGATGTTTGTCAGCATGGCAGGCCATGGCCACCTCCTAAACGTACTTGTTGGGGCCTGCTCTAACGCTCTAACCTACAGTGTTTCAGTCGATTTCTCTGTTGTATTAAGAACACATAATTGAGGCTTTGCTGATCCTTTCTGGCAAAGAAGACCCCTTTGGGCTCAGCACTGCCCTGGGAGACATCCGAGGTTTGGCTTTACTCTCTTTTTTTGGAGCAGGACCTCCAAGGAGCAGCCGTGCGACCCATTCCATACTCAAAATAGCAAAAGCTCCTTCTGTGGAAAAGTAAACTCTCCCAGTTCCTGAGGAAAGAAATCCTACTAAATGGTACTGTGTGGGTTTCAGTGCCATGCGCGTGACAGGGAGGACACGCTTCAAAATACAAAGAAAGAATTTAAAGATCAGGCGAGAAAACGTTAATGAACATGGAAAATAGGAGTGAAGGCATCTCTTCTGGCCAGTGCCACCAGCGTGGCTGAGGGCAGGACGAGAGGCAGTGTCAGCTGCATCATGAGGGCAGAAGCACACAGGTATAGGACGTGGGGATGCCTGGGACTGTAGGTTCCTCAGCTGAAATGGGATGTCTCCATGATGTTAAATCCCACCCAGGGAATCCAGGGAACATGTCCTGGGGAGTCGGATACACACAAACACTTTGAACAAGCACAGTGATGAAGGGAGGAGGGTGAGTCTGCCGGGGTCTTTGTGGGAACTGCACTCTTCTGTTTAGCAACTGCAGCAGAACCTTCCCGTAAGCATTAACATCCCTAGCACATTGCATACTTGCTGAAACTGGTTTCCTACTTCACTCCCCTTCTTCTTATCCCGTGTCAGGACCGTTTCTGGTCTGATGCTGGCAAACCCTTGCCAGCTGGTGATTGCTACTTCAGGGCAAGGACACATGCTTTTGTATTTCATAACGAATGTTGCACAGGATATGCTAAAATTGTTTCGTTCCCAGCTAGCTTTCCCAATCATACAGTTTGGTTCACTGCTGTTTTTTCTTCGTGATCACAGCTTGTATTTCAGACTAGATTTAAACTTTGATTTTTCCAGAGCTTGGATCCATCCGTATTTTAAATATACATTGGCTGTTTTAGCAGCAGTTACACCATTTGTCAGGTCATATTCACAGAGGTTTATAACATGCCGTCTGTCCTGGGCCAGACACAAACTCTTTGAGCGAGGGACTTTGTTGCTCTGTGTTTACATACTGCCGAGCTCAAAAGGCACCCGATCCTGGCGGAGCAAGAGCGAGCCCTGCGGTGCTTCTGTGCTATAAATAGTACCGTCAGCCTGTACCTGGCAAATGTTTTTCAAGATGAGTCCATAAGTGCTTGAAGCATAAGTGCTGGGATATTATGTTACAATTACGGTATAATGGTATAGCAGAGTGGATACTCTTAAGAAGATTCTTGCTCTCACATGGTTGGAAACATCTCTGGAAACTCTAGCAAGGATTTATTTTCTGAAACTCAAAGTCCAGGTACGAGTTCTTTCCCGGCAAGGACAAACTCCGGCATCGCTCCCTTTTCGAACGCTTGGCCTCTGCGAGTCACCTCCAGTTAGACACATCAGCCATGTATTAAGGGGTTTTGTTGCTCTCTCATTTTCTTCTGACAGTAACTCCAAAAAAGGCCTTTTCAGACTAGGAAAATTGTTTCAATCATCTCTTCATTCAGTTTTGTGGTCTCTTTCTTCATTTCAGTGATTAAGGACTTGGCAGGGCTGAACTTCTTTTTTGGTTTGGAAGATAGCTTTGGTTTGGAACATCCCAAAGTAAATGATGTCCAAAAGTTTCCTCTTTGTCTGCTGTGATTTCAAAGCAATTTTCATGGCTCAGTTCAGGACTGCCTAATAGAAGAAAATGGAGCAATAATTACTGCCTGCAGAGCTTCTAGCACAGCAGTTATTTAACTAGCTGCAAAATAATTTCTGGAACCAGCAAACCTCTCTTAGAAAATTTCTCCTTTCCTGAAGAACTGTATACTTGGAGCCAAATGCTTTTCCTTGAGCTGGGCAAGTAGTTCTCATGGCAGTCAGATGGCAGCCATGGCCCCAGGCCTGGGATGAGCGAAGGCATCGTTCACAGTCCTGCCGGTGTGAAGCTCAACCTTCTCCACACTGCCTGGCATGCTGGGTACCACGGCTCCCCATTGCTTCTGGAAATCTTCACGTTCAAACCCTCCCAGTGACTTAAAACCAATGTCAGCGTACCCATCCATCTGGGAAATGCACAGCGCTCACCAGGTTCAGACCTCAGTCTTGGCCCTGGGCATGCAGAGCAGGCAGAGGACTTCCCTCATGGAATGGCCAAGGTTTCCTGCTCATGCAGGGGAAATTTCCCAAGAAACACAGTCAGCACACGGCCAGACAGCCAGCAGCACAGGAGCAGGGTGGCCAGGTGAAGTGACGGATCTCTGCCCAGCGCCTCACTGGTAGGAGTCCCACTGCTGCCTGCACCAGGAGGAACTCAGGAAGGGGATGAGAGGCTTTGGTCAAGATCATTTAAACTATGACCTGAAATAACTTTGACTGTACCATGCGATAACTAACCCCATTCAGGCTGAATTTTCTTAAAATGAGTGTGAAAATATGAAGTGGTGCTGGAGTAAGGTTGCCCAGGCAATGCGGAGATGGACAGATGAGCTTTGTCAGGCACCACAACTTTTAGAGCATCTCTGGTTTCACAGGTGTAGCCACAGAAAACCAGACACTGCAAAACAAGCTTTTAACTAAAGTCTTCAGTGGGCATAAAGCTTTACTTAGATAATTTATTCTGTTGACTAAAAAAAGGCTATTTGTTTGCTCAGGACTAAAAACGTGTATACACGTTTGTAATGTTCGCATCTAATGTTATCACAGTGACTTCCCTTGTTTTAGTTAAAAGCCAACGTTGTTGCCCTCTGAAGGAAAGAAAACCTACTCAGTGGCAGCAATTAAACGTTATTTGGGCTTTCAGCACATTGATGAAACTACGTGTTTTGGAGATAGGAGGCTAATGGCAGTTCTGTAAAGCCATGTGGAGTCAGGTTAAGGGTGGAGCTTCCTAGGAGGTGGCAGGTATGCTAAAACCTGGTGAAACCTTCTCCTGGCTACAGGCTGCTCGTCAGGAAGCCAAGGGTGTGAGGGGTTGCTCAGGCTGGTGGGAGCTCTGCCATGCAGCTTCTGGGCTGTCCTGTGGCGGTGTGTGGGGTCAGTGATGAAGCATTTTGAGCCTGGCTCAGGCTTGGTAAACGCCCATGTCCTTGTGTGATTTGGGGGGCAAAAGGCACAGGCTGCCAAGTCTGGCCTACAGCAGAGTTTAATCCGGTGGGAAGTGTGTAGTAGGTGGGAAAACGAGATGTACCATCCATTGCACTGGCTATTTGCTGGGGCTTTTGCTGTCGCAGGGAGTGCCATTATCCTGGAAAAGATGTTAATGAATGGTGTTTTCTAGCAGATATTTTGTTAACATTGTGCAATCTCACATGTAAAATCTTAGAATGTACTTCTAATTAGGGAACCTCTTAAGGGATCAAGCACAAAGCATCCACGTTAATCATTTAACAGGAAATGGCAGGGGAATGGTGACATGTACCGAATCATTTGATCTTGACTCAGGCAAACAAAATTGGTTTGTTTCATTTCTCTTGTGTTTAAGTTGGTTTGTAATCATTCTGTATTGGGAGCATTCACATGTAGTAAGGAATTACTTCTTAAGTTTGGTAAGACTAATCTGCATCTTCTCTCAATGCCTACACTTCAATTAAAGAATGACAAAGAAACGCCCTTTCCACCAAAACCTGCTTTTTGCAGAGAGGGGATCGCTTTCATTTGTGGAGTGTTTCCAATTTGTCTTTGTCCATTTTTCTTGTTATCTCACTTGGCAGATAATGCCCCTGTGATGGAAGATTTTTTTTCTTCCCTACTACAAAGGGTGAACCAAGTTGCTAAAAATTAAGCAAGTTACCCAAGCTTCTGTATTGTGTTAGTACAGGACTCCTGTTCCCTGTCTTAGCCCCCAACTGATAAACTTGCTGAAAGCGTGAACTCACTCTATAATTGTATGAGCATTGAATATTTATGTGTCTAGCCTCTAAACCAACCCGTGCCGATCTATAGCACAGGCTATTCAAATGGGAGCTATGCAAAAAATAGCCACGAGTGAAAGAAATCAGTGGGGAGACTAAACAAACCCAAAACAACTTGTGTTAGGAGAGACTAGCACCTCCCACCTTCCTTCCCTAGCAGAGGATTCCCTCATGGTGTTGGCCAAAGGTTCCTGTCTTGCACAGGCATCTTTGTTGGTGGTGGTTTTCTTTTTTCCGGTTCTCTGCTGCAGTTAGGAGAGTTATGTTGGGAGGGTAAATTGATTACTATAATTGTTCATTAATGCACTCTTATTTAATGTACTTCTAGAGGTTATATTCTTTGGAATGATGATAAATTATGGTAGCTTCAATTAATGTCACTGCAGCTAAAGGGATGTCAGCATTTCTATTAATACAGTGCAATTTTCTGGGGTTTTATAATGAAGCTATAAAAAAATTGCTGAAACTTAAGATGCAAGTTTCCAGTGTGTTTTATGCACACAATATTCCCTTGAATCTGATCTAATCAATAGATGTATCGAATCTAACAAGAGAAAAACAGAGTGGAGAGAATCCCCTGAAGACAGAGACCCCAACTTGTAGAAATGGAAGGATGCTAAGGGGGATTTCTTAAAATATGCTGCAGTGCCTACCACAACAGGGCTGGAATTGTTGATCGAGTTTGGAAGGAGCTTACACACAGAGGTGGCTGAGCTCGGAATAGGTATGTGCAATCTAAAGTTAGACCCCAAACTAAGGAGTCAAAGATAGAGGCTGTGCCTGACTTTAAAAACGGTGCTAAGGCTGTTTTTCAGTAGTTTAGCATCCGGTAATTAGCTGAACAACAAAAATAACTCTAAAGCACTTGGATTACAGCAGAAGAAGGGAAAAGGAGCTAAATATGTCTGCCCAGTGTACTCAAGCCTTTCGAAGGTACTGCAAAAGGAGCTGTAGATAAAAGCAACCCAGGCTTTTGGAGAAACTTGGTAATTTTCCTCACCACCAGAGGAACATAACAGAGAGAGAATGCTTATTTAATGCCTTTTAATATGTCTTTCTGCTCAGATAAGAGATAATGGAAAGAGCGAGGGACTTGCAGTAACTGGTTAGTACAATATACCAGCACCGAGGGGCTGTTACTTGAATTCAGACACAAGTTCTGCAGGAAAAAAAATGTCATCTGAGTACCAGCCCGCCCAGTCTGTTAACCGAGAGCGACAGTGCGGAGGGCTAGGCGGGCAGGGACGGCAAGGATCCTCTACTGACAAAGCAATCCATTTGGTATCCGATGTCTTCCTGAATATGGAATGTTTTTTCTGAAATCATGACAAAACACTGATGAATGGGCACACGCGTTATTATAGCAGTCAATCTGGAGGTAATGAGATACATGAGATTCCTAGTTATATTGTAATCCTATCAATTATGAGTGAACTCTAAAAATAGAAATGCTAAGAACAACGAAAAGGCAAGGAGACAAGGTAAGATGAGCTCAGCGTCTCACAACGGCATTGTTTTCATGCACTAAGGAATGAAGTATTTATTTACTTGGGTCAAAGTTCAAGGGCTCCACATCTCCTCAGCCCATTTCTTCACAGTTTCTTTTTCTGTATGCCCCCTGTCTTTCTTTTCTTCATGCTGTCTAAGGGCTTCATGGACTTTTCCTTTCTTTCCTTAATTTATCATGCATTATACAGAAAGGCAAACTGTGCCACACAAGCCGCATGATATTGACGCTCTGCAGCAACCAGGAAATTTGTAGGTGAGTGTAGGTTTTAGAAATACAACCCAGTGGAGACAGTCTTGTTTGACTTCAAAATTGTCCTAGTCATTATTTTCTAATTCTGCCAATCACTGGAAGGCAAAATTAGGCCTCAAGCATACACATGTACAGAATATTAAAGATTTGCAGAGGGTTTTTTTTGGCCTCGATGGACTTGTGAATAAAGACCCAGATATAAAAATCATAGCCCTTATGCTGAGAAGCCTACAGTTTAAATAACTAGCTTGGAAAACTCAGGCTTTGATCAGTGGCTGGGTGAGGATGCCTCTGGAGGGAGGTATGTTTGAAACACACCAGGAAAAAAAAATCTGCTTCCCTGAGGTAGTATGCAGTCTTGTTATTCTATTACCCTTCTGCTGGCACTCTGCAGTTCAAAGAACATAATGATGCTCAGGGAAAAAAAAAAGAAAAAGAGGAAAAAGGAGAAAAAAGGAAATGCTATGAGGTTAAATTGAAATGTGTTTCTTTTTGAGAAATAATTCATAAGTGCTTCCAGAGCGAGATCATAAAAATCAGACCCTTGGTCTTACACACGGAGATTTGAAATGGGATATACCAGCTCTGTGCTCCTGCTTATCAGCCTGACTGCAGCTTTTAACGATCAAAGTTATTGCTACCTGACAGCGGTCTTGGGTAACCTCTGTGAAATGACTAATCCCCTCAGCACAGCCTACAAAGTAGTATTTCCTCCAAATAAGGCAGGGCAATGTGGCACGTCGGGATCCCCAGGCCCTGCACTGCTGCTAGATATCCAGCAGTGAGAACGACGATTGTCATCCAAGCTGACTCTCGAGCAGGCGCTGGGTGACATGGGCTGGTGTGTCTTTCGTCCTGTTTGTGGAAGACCTGTATGAAATGTGGCTGGGCTATATCTGGATTTTGGGCTTCCACTGCCTGGATGGCTTGTCCATCACCGGGCTTCCAGTTTTTTGGTGATTTTTCATCGCTGGGCATTGAAAATCCAGCATACGGAGGGGATGCATGGGATGGGGAGGAGAATTATAGAATCATAGGAGTTGGAAGGGACCTCGAGAGATCACTGGGTCCAACCCCCCTGCCAAAGCAGGCTCCCTAGCTCATATTGCACAGAGAGGTGTCCAGACAGGTCTTGAATATCTCCAGAGAAGGAGACTCCACAACGCCCCTGGGCAGCCTGTCCCAGGGCTCTGTCACCCTCACTGTGTAAAAGTTCTTCCGCATGTTGGTGTGGAACTTCCTGTGCTCCAACTTGCAGCCATTGCCCCTTGTCCTGTCCCCACAGACCACTGAAAAGGGGCTGGCCATTTCCCCATGTATCCCATACTTAAGATATTTATAGACATTAATAAGGTCCCCCCTTAGTCTTTTCTCTAGGCTGAACAGTCCCAGCTCACCCAGCCTTTCCTCATAGGGGAGATGCTCCAGGCCCTTAATCATCTTTGTAGCTCTCCTCTGGACGCTTTCCAGGACATCCCTGTCTTTTTTATACCAGGGAGCCCAGAACTGGACACAATACTCCAGGTGGGGCCTGACCAGGGCAGAGTAGAGGGAGGGGATCACCTCCTTCGACCTGCTGGCCACACTCTTGATGCACCCCAGGATCCCACTGGCTCTCTTAGCCAGCAGTGCACACTGCTGGCTCATAGCCAACCTGTCATCTACCAGGACCCCCAGGTCCTTCTCCACAGAGCTCTTCTCCAGCAGGTCATCCCCCAGCCTGTACTGATTCCAGTGGTTAAAGCAGAAGCCATCTGCTCAGTCAAGAGCAGAGGGCAAGAACAAGTGGTGCTTCTCCAACCACAAATGTTATGTTTGTAGTATGGGTTTATCAGTGTAACGTAAATAAATAGGCATAAAGACAGACCATAGCTTTTCTACCCAGCAGCCTCCTGCTCAGCTCGGCCCGGCAGTTAGACACCGATAGCTATCAATGGCCGTGGGTTTGCTGCACCGCTCATTCACCACCTGCAACTCTCAACAAAGTCCCCACTTCAGTCCTCACAACACTTTGGACACTTTTTTATCACCTCTTTACATGTAAGAACAATTAATGACTTCCGGTAGTGGTTTGGATTAAGCAGATCAAGGATGAGTTAGCTAATTTGCATCAAATCACCCAGGAAATCTGTTGAATGGCCAGAAGTGGGCATCTTCATCTTCAGGGCTCCTTCAAAGTGCAAAACCCAGGGCCCTGCCTCCTGGGAACGGCGAGTTCCAGTCCCTGTTACACACATCCTGCAGAGATCAAAGGTTGAGGAAAAAATGTTAAATGCAGCTAGAATTATTATAATAACAATAATTTACAGGTGGCTTGTTTTGTTTCTTTGAGGTATCTCCTTTTTTCCTGGGGGGAAATAGTAAGGTATGGGTAGAGTGTCAGTGTTAGCTTAGGCTGTTTATTGTTGTTATCTGTAGTGCCTAGTAAACTCACAAGCAGTATACTGGTAAGAAAAAAGACTTTCAAAGACAAATCTTCCTCGTTTCATTGCTACCAATTTCTGTTCACCCAGAGATACAAAACAAATGTGTTGTCAGGCCTGGGCCCCCACCTTTCTACTAGCTCATAAATTCTGCACTGCTGTTCCTGCAGGCTGCTGCCTGGTCTCGGGTTGTGTCATTAAGGCGGTGAGGTGCTCGGTCTGGGGAATACATCTAAACCTTGAAAAAGGCTGAAGCCTGGCAGGTAGCACTGAGGAATTACTTGCTGTGGTGTCCCTCTGATGTCACCGAAGCTTCAGAGTAATGCTTACCAAGCCGGAACACACAAACGTGTGCAGCAACCTGGCAGCACAGGCGAGTAAAAGTTACTTCACTGAGCAAATACCAGTGTTTTCATCCCCAGATTAGAAATGCAGCAATAAATTAATTAGTGTGAGGGAAATATTGTGCTACTGTGTATACCTGTACACACATAAGATGACCGCAGATGCCCAGCGTCCAACCCGTGCTGACCCACACTGTGTCCCTTCGCTGCCCAGCTGACACCCACCTGGGACCTGGAGCTGCCAGGCAGCCCCGTGAGCCGCGGGTACCGTACGGGCAGAACCTCCCGAGCGTCGGGACAGCCCTTCCCCGCTATTGAGCGTGTCAGCGTCCTCGCTGCCCTTAGAGCGCTGTCCCACTCCCTCGCTCGGCCACTTCGATGTTAACGGGGAGCGACGGGGCGG